>OY735200.1:62248635-62251135 GCA_963457665.1 Thysanoteuthis rhombus
TGATATACTAAGTATCCTTTCAGAGATAACCCCCACATCCACTCACTACCACACTCACAACATTCCCACCAAATTCCCCAAAACTTGAATCAAAAAACATAGATGATCATTCGCCTGATGAGGCCCGACGAGGGCAGAAACATGAGTTAGTTTGTGTAGCGAATCCACATTCTACTATATATATATATATAAACACAAAAAATAGATTGATACCGGCAAACTGACACGTACGAATAGTTAATTATATATGTATGATCCACTCAGAATTTACCTGTCTATGTTGATACAGATAATTATGCATATACGTACATGTCCAAGCCCTTACATCATTGTACACACATAGATCACTCACAAAGTCAGACAAATGACATGTTTTTCATTTGTCCATGTTAATTCGAGTTTGAAGTTTCCGTGAAGCAGTTATCCACACTTTCATCATATTCAACATATCCACATATGCTCATACAAACCCCTGATAAAGATCAAAGAAGCACACAACCTTTTCAAAAAAAAGAATAATACTCAATTTTGGATACCCACGATTCAACCCCCTCCCTCCATCAACTGTTTGAAGTAGTATTGGAAATCGACCAAACGCCAGGAATAAAATTTGAATAATTTCAAAACAGAGCGTCCTTATTATATTTGATTGTTTAGCCCATTTCTTGTTTCTAAGCCAAGTGATATATTAATCGTGTAATAATGAGAGTTTCAGTATGATATTGCACAATTCATAATCTTTCTGTTAGATAATATATTCATTTCTTAATTGCATATTTGGCGCGTTCAAAAAAGTAATAAAGCAGATATAGACCATGAGTAAGCAAAAAAAATGGGAATTGGAAGTTAAATCAGTGCTTTAGGCTTTTGCATCATCAATGGCAAGAGCAACAATATGTTGAAGCAGCTCCAATATATATATATATATATATATATATATATATATATTGGAGCTGCTTATATATATATATATATATATATATATATATATATATATATATATATATATATATATATATATATATATAAAACGGCTTCCTGTCGGTCAAAGGTTCGATTCTTGCAGAAGCCAATTTTCCTTAATTATTCAATCATTCATGCTAACTAAGCCAAATGGTACATTCATTGTGTATTTCCGGGAGGTCATTTCGAACAGAGTTTCAAAGTGATGTGAGTATTCTACCAGCCTCGGTTGCACATGTGATCCTTTGTTAATCATGATACCCAGCGGTCATTCTCGCAACATGGCCGGTCCATTGCCATTTGAGGTTTTTTTTTTTTTTATTGGACTCTATGATATCCAGGACTCCTGTTTTCTTCAGAATATATTGTGCTGTTTTGTGGTGTCTCCATGTGAGTTTAAGCGTAGTCCTTTCAGGTGTACGTTGCATGCTTCTAAGTTTGCGGGTCTATCTCTTGGTTAATTTCCATGTTTCAGCGGCATAAGTGACTACCGGGAGGTGACATTAGCTGTGAACCCTTCTTTTTAGGATTTTTGGGATCTTATTGTTTTTGGAAGTTGCGTATATACACATATAGAGAGAGAGATGGGGAGAGAGAGGGTGTGTGATTGTTGTACTACAGAGTCGTGTGATGTATCAAGTGTTTTGGCTACTTCAAATCCCCACTTACAGCTATCGTTGCTGGCTAGCCGCTGTACAGCGAATAAAATTTTTAAAAGAAAAGACAGAACAAGTGCGTAAGTCTTCACCTGACAGTACGCAGTCTCTCTACTACTAAGACTCATGCTATGCTTCCGCGTGACAACCCCTAGTAAGTGAGTGTACTGCAGCCTCGGGTCAAACCAACAAGAGAGCTCGGCGCAGCAGGGATAGCCGTAAGTCTAATGTCGACCAACCCCTGTCCTGCTGGCCTCTGCGTTAGACGTAGCAGGAGTAAGGCTCAGAGAGCCAACCCCAGACAAACCACTGTGGAGACCTACAATAGGACGGATGTCCTGGTTCTTCTACTTCAACTCTTTACGGCACTTGGTCGTCTCGTTTTCCCGAAGGTATAAGACTCTAACCGTGTTGGCAAAAATATTGCTGCTGGTGGTCCGAGTAGGCCCTCCAGCGTTGAAATATTTTATGTAGACGGTACCTCTTTTCCTTAACCAGAAAAGGAATAGAGGACACCATCCTTGATATCCACAGACGGCCTTGAACAAGTGAGCACATAAACACACTCACCAACTCGCAGGCACACACTCTCATACGCACGGCCCATTGCATCAGGATATTACTTTCTTTTGACTTATAGAAACAGGTTATTAATGCATAACGTTCCTATAGTTTCACATACTGAATTATGCATGTCAAAAACCTTATTTTGAGAGTAACGTCTACAATTATTCTCGTTGACTGGGGAAAATTCACGATTCTCTATGCACGTTATTCTTATGATAATTTGTCCAAACTCTGTCTGTCTATTTGTCTATTCGTATGTACGTACCAACCGCTAGTGGCGTTTCGTGACTTCAGGTTGTGGGGTTGCTGCTTCA
>OY735200.1:62256135-62271135 GCA_963457665.1 Thysanoteuthis rhombus
ACATCATAACTGAGCGTATGAGTTTTCAGTTTTCAGAAATGTTTTTGTAAATTTAGGGCCGATTACTACAATATACATAAGATGGATATAAACAGAACGATTAGTGGTTCGTGTTGACTCCAAGTTTCAGGCTGGTACGATCTCTTAACCATGTGCTACTTCTGGTCGGATATTTCTAAATCAATTCACATATCCCTGATATTGGACACTCTTCACTCATTGATAACTGAACCCTAGATGATAATAACATATGTTTAGTTAAGAAAACTTAACAGCTTCAAACACTAAACACATTAAAAACTTTTTTAAAATTTTTTTTGTCACTTCAGTTTCCTATTTCCTAATACCTGTTGATGTAGTTTATGTAATTTTCTTCAGTAATTTTTTTAATGTTTTCCACATACTTCGATATTATGGTACTGCGTGAAATTTTTCTCTTGTAGGGATTATCAATTGTTTACCATGTAGCCGTTTCGATTTGAGGACAGAACATATATATATAAATATAATCAGGGTTAAGTTTTTGTTCTATTTAATGGTCAATTAGTGTGTGTGTGGCTATTTTTGAATGATGGAATTAGGCGGTGTTGGAGCGAATTCAAGATGATTATAATCGTGTTCGCTAATCATCATGTTATGCTGTTTTAGCATTGGTTTGGATAGTTGGGGAATATGTTGAAAAATCCTGGTCTTTGTTCAATCGTTTTACGTTCTAATATTAATGCAGATTCAATACGACCTGAGAAAGGCACAACTGGAGAGGAAAGACACAAATAGAACAAAAAGTACTGAATCTGCATCACCACCATCAGTTGTAAGTTCACTTTTGCACCAAGAACTTTCCTATCTCCTTCCACAAAGAGCGAGATTACGCTTATATCTGCCATGACTTCCAGGCAAACCTTTTTATTTTGTCTCTCTATCTTCTGTCGGGTATTTTTCTATTGTGTTTACTGTCCCATGCACACCAGTTAGTTAGATTTTTGCTCAACCTGTTGTCCTTTCCTCTAGATATGTGTCCGTCCCATCTCCCCTTTTGTTGCTTGATTACTTTCGCTGGGGGGTATTCCTAAGCAAAGACTTATAAACGGGCAACAGAAGTGATATACATATACGACTAGCCATTTCCGTTGTCATATTTACTGATCCCTCATCTTTTGGGGGTAGCGTACTTGATTAAGCCCTTCGTTTTAAAAATCGATGAAACATCCATATACTACAAGGTCATTATTAAAATAACACAATATATGCATGTATTATGGCTCGGTACCCCAAAACAATATAGAAAGCTTAATACAAAAATCAATGTTTTGTTGATAAATCCCAGAAAAGGATACATGATTAACATATATATATATATATATATATATATATATATATATATATATATATATAATATGTGTGTGTGTATTCAAAGAGTGAAAGACTCAAAAATTCTCCTTTTGCTTTACTTATACTCTCTTTCACCTGTTCATAATTCTCACCTCCCCTGTCCTCCTCATTCTCTTATCATTTCCTTTCCCCATTCTCTATGCATCCTTTATTCTCTCCCCCGCAAGCTTTTACTCTGAATCCTTTTCTTTACTACTGTTTTACATTGACTGTGTTGCTCTCACTTATACTCCCTGTCTTTATATCTCTCACTATCTCTCTCAGCATCAATCTGTCTATCAATTTAACTCACTATCCTCAAGCCGTCAGTACTTGTAAAATCTGCAATTCCCACTATCCGCTATCGTCTACCTATATTTGACATTACTTTCCTCTTTCTCTTATTTTTGTTCACTCGCTTCCTGTTCCTATCAACTTCTCAACCTCGCCGTCCTTCCTTTATTTATACATTCTATCAATCCTTCCTCCCTGTTTTATATAGGTCACCTTCCTATTTTAGTCATTTACTAATGTTAAACGTTCTCATGCGTCTCCTGCTCAGCACAGTCCAGCATTGTTGTGTATCGTCCACCTGGTCCATTCAAACCGGAAATGGACCTGAGAACTCTACAGCAGGTTTTCAACACATGCGCAGGATTTCCTTCCACAACACCTACGGTCGAGTGTTTAAACACTTACACGGTACAAATCTTCAAACGTACTTCACGCACAATACACACGAAGTCTTACATATGTGATGCGCACACAGACTTCCCTCATATTCAACTAAGGGATCGCACACACATATGTACATGTTTACATTCAGATGTGAATAAAGATGGGCGAAGATCAGTGTACGTGAATTGCTCATACAGAGAATATCATATAGACAGACACACGCATCTGTGCATAAATATTGTTAGCGCAAAGTGATCAGTAACAATCTCGTCTCGTTGATCCATTGTCAAAGTCCAAAACGGGAGTTGACTCATTTTTTCTCTCCCAGCAGGAACAAGAACAATAAAAACAATCTACACCAAAATGGAGGATGTAGACTGGAGTGTACGATTCACATACTCATTTCGTGATTCGAACTCATGATCAATCGAAGGCTGTGTCACTGACTGAGCTAAATTGACGATTTGCAAGTATTAACAAAAATCTATCGTACCGGGCTTATTTAATTCGCATCAATGACTACATTTATACAATAATCTTTTTCATTGTTTTTATTCATGGTATTTAGAAAATTTGCAAGAAAAGAGTTCAAACCTTCATCAAGTCAGTTTTGTTTATTATAACAGTTAGTCCATGCTCTTCAACTATAACAATGGCTTTGTGCCAGAATAAAGTAAATTTATAAATAACTACCTGTAATTAGTTAGCTATCAGGATAGATAGATATATATGTAGAGAAGTGTAAGCAAGTTGGTCTCGCTGTTCAAAGAAACTGTAGTGAATGCATATATGGTGGCTCCAAGAAATTCAAGAATAGTTTTCCATTTCTAACATACGGAATACGAGTTTGCTTCAGCTGTTCACGCGGTTGCAAAAGCATAACCTTCACAACCCGGTTAGCTCATCGAAAAGAGGTTTATATACTTGAACATGTTTTCAATGCCGATGAAATGGTGTTATATTTGAAGATGCCTCATTTCGAAGAGCATATTTATTTCGAAGTCGGAAATAAAAGCAGAAGTTGTGAAATAGATGCTTAATTCGGGAAAGCTACTAATGCCTTACGGGCTCCTACACAGACAACGACAGCATGATTCGTAAAATTGAGTTCAAAGAAATACTCAATAACATATAAACACTATTTAGAGTTATGTTCAGTAAGTTTGAGCCAATGAATCAACTGCTTCCAATCACAATGTTCAGTTGAAAGGAAATTTCAACGCTTCCAACTCTGAAGAGACCTAACCTCGAAGTATCGATGTCAACAACCCAACGTTGACTTTCTGACATTCTGCCGCTGAAGAATGCTGATTGCATGCAGCGGTGAGAATCTTGTTGCAAGCAATATATAAATAATAATAAGTAGAATGATATTTATATACTTCCTAAAATATTTCTAGCATTTCTTTCATCTTGATTTCAGTATCTTTTCATCGCACCCCCAAATTGTTATTTCGTGATCATCAGTAGCACCGAAGATCAGAAATGAAGAATGTGCTTCCGCCGGCCACAGTTTCGCATGTGATCCCTGAGGATCCATGTTGTGAGTTGTGATGTCCATCTTGCGACATGACCTGCCCATGGTCATTTTAGTTCTATAGTAGATTCTATGATGTCTCTGACTACCGTTTCCTTCCTGATATACTGTGCTGTTATGTGATCTCTCCATGTGAGGTTGAACATGATTCTTTCATGTGCACGTTGCATGCTTTTCAGTTTGCGAGTCTGTTTCTTGGTTAAGTGACATTTTTCAGCTCCATAAGTGACTATAAGGAGGATGCATCGGTTGTATACTATACATTTTAGAGTTAACAGAGTCGTCTTGTTTTTGAATTTATTGGATAACAGAATCGCCTATCTATGTAGTCATGGCCAGATGTACAGAATCGGTAATCTATGTAGGTAAGGCTAGATTATGCAATCCGGTACAAAACTAAATCTTGGTCTACATTTCCTTTGACTTGGAGGTTTTCGTTCTGCATCGGCTGTTTCGCTTATCGGCTTTGAGCTTTGACCAAAATCCGTCAGATCGTAAAGGTAACGGCAATTTAGGTCGGCTTGTTCTGGATACTTTGGGGGGGGGGGGGGGAAACGCCTTCATTGTGTAAAATAAGGAAACTTTATTGCGCTCATTTTTCTATGTCTACTTTCGTTTTTATTTTCATAATTTTTTTTCGTAATAATATCATTTTTTTTTATATATCAAATCCATTCTTCAGACTAGATCATTCATTTTTTGGCATGTGCACCATTTCTAATCCGTCGCCATACCAGCCAGCGTAGTTTCGCACAAAACTCAAACAAAGGCTTACATAAACTTTCTCACATGCATGAGACATCTACACGCACCGCTGAAATACGATATTCGCTTACTCTGAACATTCACATACAACGAAACATGAATTGCGAATCTGCTTAAGCAAATACACATACACACGGGTCCATCAGCTGTAACTTCCTTCCATAAAACAGGCCTACCTCTTTGCTTATTGCAAGAATGCATGCACACCAGAGAACACATATGAACATACATACACTCAAAGGCACGTATAAACACTACACATCAATATACGCTTTCTGTTTTAGGAGCACACACAAAATAAATCCACAAATACACACGTACTAACGATAACAAAAACAAAAAAATATGTGGACTCAAACGCACATACACACAATTGACCATTTCATCTTAATACCAACAAATCTATTCATACTTTTTCACTCTTTTTTCTCAAAGCTTGTTTATATCTATCCTGATTCATTTATAGCCAATGGTCTTGTGCCAGAATAGGCTTGACTATTCTTATCTAACCAATATCAATGTTACTCTATTCTAGTCCTATCTATCTGATGGCATGGGGTTACACAAAGGTTATCGGTACGAAAAATCGAATCAGCAAACTCTGTGTTCAAATTTCGACTGAAGCTTTTTGTGTTCATTTTGAGCTGATATTTTTGGGGAAAGTTATGCTTCCTCATCGCCACACACTATCTCCCAGCCGGATATTTTGACGAAAATGTCTCGTCGTGCGACAGAGAAGAGAGGGGATGAGTGAGTACTAACGCAAATTACTGCCCAATGACGACTGGAAATGTAATTAACTATGTACATTGTTACACTGTTTGTCAACCTTGACAGAAATCAATGCGCACATATAATATTTGCGTTTATAACTACTTTAGTCTACTTGTCTCTGTTTCAGTTTAGATCGATGTATGATTGCATTTATTGATCTATCTCAATTTTTTCCTCATCAATCACTCAATCTTTGGTACAGAACCTTATTCATAGAGTTAAACTATGGTTATTTTAGCTAATTTTATTATATTTTTGTTCCATATGTATACATATTGTGGGCGAAGAGATAAAAGAGGTGTTGCATCTCTAAAAATTATTATCACGTGGGTAGGTCTTTTGGCATCCCGTTGGTTGCAACTGAATTTTAAAGAAAACGACTTGCATCGTTTCAGAGAAAATATATGCTGTTCACATGTTTGAGACCGAGGAAAGAAATGATAATGCGAGGCTATTAGGTTGTGTGTTTTCGCACTTAATAGAGGTGAAGGAGATGTATTTGCACTTGTGTCAATTAGATGCTGGTTGGTCTGAAATAAGAAATAGGAAGGAGAGGGGGTGTCAAGATGAGAATGGACAGTTTTCAGGAATATTTTTGTGGCTTCGAGGTTTTTTTTAGGTATTGTCAGGTATTTGATGGATAGATGTTGCTATAGATCAGAAAGGATGGAAGTAGGGCGTGTTTTTTTTAAAATATTATTGGTTCATGATGGGTGAAACTAGGGGGCGCATGTCTGTGTGGTAAAACACTCACCTAATTTCACCTATCGTCAACCAAAATTATGTGTTCGGCTGATGATGGTTGAAATTAGGTGTGCATACCAAAAACACACACACTGCACACATCATCCCAACCAATACCCAAGTCACTAACATATAAACAATATACAGTTTCCCTGCGACCGCCTTACCTCTTTTTGAAAAATGTACGTGACAACCAAATGCATAAAACCCTGCCCACATAATATGAAAACTCTTATAACACCTGTTTTTCTTTTAGATTTCTGTTCAGCTTCCAATTGTCAACATATCATTACATTTATATATCATCTGCTATAGACGATATTTCATTGGATCTATTTATTTATACATTGTATGATATTGTATATTTATTACGCTATAAAAATATATCACACAATTACTTTTCTATCAAAGTTATATACGTGTATATAGGCACAAAATTCACTATCCAATTTCAAATTTCAATAACATTTTGAATAAAATGGTAAAGAAAATTTCCCTTTGGATACATTTATTTCTAACTTTAAAATTACTCAGAACTTATTGTGGAATATAATAACGCGTAAATATTTTCCATCTCTAGCTTTGCGGTGTAGAACCCTACCCATGCAGTCTACCACGATAGCTTGAAATGCGTCTAGCTTCAATGCTCTTATTTCACGTTCAATATTATTTTACAGTTCCTACAATGTTAGGGACTTGATTGCCAAAACTCTTCCTTTATAACCCAAGGAGGAAAAAGACGGGAGCTGTCAAATTCGGCAAGCGTGACACCCAGTTTGTATCTGATCCGTGCAAAATTAATCTGTCAATATGGGCAGTGACCTTTTTCCTGTTGAAACAACGTGTTATGCCTGTGACCTATCTTGGGATATAGAAAGATTCCAATCATATCGCTCTCTAGTCACCTCACATGCAATACCTTCAACGTCTTCAGAAAAGAACTGTCATGGAACCCTGGCTAGAGAAGGTCCGACTCAACGAAGCTGGAAGTATTCTTGGTATCTTGTATTCAAGATCTGAATTTTTAAGGTCTAAACTGATTGAAAAATCTAACAGGAATTTTTCTTTACCTTGAGTTTTGAATCGGGAAGCAACTTTTGCGCCACTATATATATATATATATATATATATATATATATATATATATATATATATATATATTTATTTTGTCCTCCACAGACAGCTGTTTCAATGTATTACATCTCTTCAGT
This sequence comes from Thysanoteuthis rhombus, assembly GCA_963457665.1. Classification (NCBI taxonomy): domain Eukaryota; kingdom Metazoa; phylum Mollusca; class Cephalopoda; order Oegopsida; family Thysanoteuthidae; genus Thysanoteuthis; species Thysanoteuthis major. Next base: position 62,263,216 of record OY735200.1, read on the forward strand.
GTTGCTATAGACTTTCCAATTTCCCTCCCAGTACCGCGAGGCAGAATTGAAACCTTCATTTCAGACCGATTTCCTACCTTTGGACTACGGAACTGGACAGGCAGTAAAGCTGAATTTAAGTGATATATTTTAAATTACACGGAAATCCCTCATCCACCAGAGTGCTCAATTTGTATAGAAGGGCATTGTATATGGGGGGTACGTGCGTGCGTGCGTGCGTGCGTGCGTGTGTATGTGTGAGTTTGCGTGATGTTCAGATCATATTTTATTATATACAGTTACTTATGTGCGCCTTTCCTTTTATTACTTGATGATATCTCCAGCGGATTTCCAGTGAAGCATTAAAAAGTCAACAAAGCAAGACGACAGAGGATCATGCAGCGTTACGAATAGATAAAGCCTGTTTCCCGCCCGATTGGATTAGCGCCTCCTGGTGGATAAGAGACAAAGACACAGTTTTGTAACTTGGGATCAGCAGGCAGAATGAAAGAGGAAGAGGCAAAAAGGAATGACTTTGTCGTACATGTTTCGTTTTCTTTCTTTCAGATAGTTCCATTACCATTATGAATAAAACCAACGATCGAGACGAAACGTACTATGAACAGTTGAAATATGTATATGAGACGATAGGTCTGACCGGGCAACCAGCTCTTCTTTTTTTCTTTTTTTTTTTTTTTTTTTTTTTTTTGGCAGTTTCTGAAAAGCAAATGCTGACCATTTTTTGAAGACGAACACACTTTTCGAGGGACGTTGAGCCTGTGGTGAGCAAAATCATGGGACCATCTTCATAATATAGGCAAATTTCCTAGGTATCTTTGTGAAAAGGGATATGTTCACTATACTTCCCCTCCATCTCAAAACGATATAATTTACAGCTGCTCTCTATCAAGCTAAAAATTCGTTTCAGTTTGGGGATGTACAGGCTTTCTGTCGGCGGTAGATTTTTTCAAATTTTGATTTTAAAGGTCTGACAGGAATGTTCAATCATACTGAAAGCTAAGTCCAAAAAATACAACGAATAAAAAAGAATTTCGATATAATCGAAACATGTGCGCAAAAATCCCAAACCCAATAAAACCTATGTTATTCAACCAAAAAATCCCAATCTTTAGATATCTCTATGTATTTTGTGATTGGAAAATGATCTATGGTTATTGCAAAGGGATCGATCGAGCATACAGAAAGAAGATGGAAAGACGGAGGGTAATACATTGACTTCTCATACTTCTTTGGCGGAAATAATGAAACCCTTATTAATCATTATTTCTATTATTATTAGGACTATCCTCATCTTGGTTGTTTTCCATACAACATTTCGGCCGTTATACTCTACGGCCTTCATCATACATCATCTGGTAGACACATGGCGTAGTGGTTAGAGAATCAGACAGAATTACTGCAAGTAATCTAATGGTTCTAGGTTCAATCCCAGTGTGAGATAATAATAAGTCGAAAATACTACTACTGCTAAGAGGGGAGTGCGGTCTATATACCCCCGTCGGTTAAATAAAGGGTTCGGTTCGTTACTTCCCCCACACCTACGAGATGATACCTGATGAAGGCCGTAGAGTACAACGGCTGAAATGTTGTATGGAAAATAACCAAGATGAGGATAGTCCGAATGATGATAGAAATAATAATAATAATAATAATAATAATAATAATACCACATCTCAAAAATTCAGAGAAACCTTATCAATCACCAAAAACTCACCGATCTCATTGGCCTTTGTGTTTGTAATTATTTTGCGATCGGGAATGTATGCCGAGCAATTCGTAATTTGTGGGTGACAAGAGTCCAAGAATGAAACTTTTAAAATAAATAATTCTCCTCTAGATCTCTGTTCTCAAAAACGGATATCATCCTCAACCAACAAACTTTTTTTTTGTGTGTAAAGAATCATAAACATGGGTTTCATCATCATATGCCTCTTTTTGGATGCGACATCAAAATTTACGGCAATATTACATGACATTATCAATTACTTGATAATATTTATCTCTGTCTGTCTGTCTGTCTGTCTCTCTCTCTCTCTCTCTCATTTTCTCTCTCTCTCTCTCTCTTTCTCTCTATCGATCTATCTATCTATTTATCTAGATGTATGTACGTATATGTATATGATTGTTTTTAGAATCCCCGAAACTGTTACAAGGTAAACAATTGATGATCCCAAACAAGAGAAAATTTACTCATAGTACAATAATAAAACAATATATATACGTAAACAGTACAGAATTATTATAAATTCCGTTGTATTATCTAAAAACTTATTAGAAATGATCTCCCATCATTACACGGTTATGGTATCACCCGCCTAGACAACGTGAAAAGAATAAACAATCGCTCTTACCATTGAGCTAAATAGCTGCCGGTAATGCCAAGGCCCAACTTACTACTTTCAATCCAAATTCTCAACCTGTTTACTCTCGGTCTATTCGCTTCTTTAAACGTGATATTTCTTGATAATTAACTGGTGAAAAAATCAACTCCATGAGATATTTACGTATTCTATTGGTATATACTAAATTTACTTTAGTCTTACACAAGGCTACAAGTATGGGCGATCCATTGAGAATCAAAATCACTACTATGACAAGTCTGCGAGATAAGCTGTCGAACATCTACACCATGACGAGCAGTAGTCTCAGATATTTTCATACACTGGTTTAACGCCAGCTGGGTTTTAACGAGAGTTTTGTTATACAATTTATCAGTGAACGCCAATATAAATACATGGTTTCGATTCATATGCTTTCCCAGTAAGTTTTACACCAAAGAACAGACATGGAGGATTGGAACACTCATTATGTACAAACCGATTAAATCAATCTAAAATGGATAACCTGTAATATCAATCAACGAGTAACGATGAATAGAATAAATTAAATATATTTCTGATTTATACATGAATAATTGTATCAGGTAAGTTGTTTCAAATGTATTTGTATAAAGCTAATTAAATTATTGACTTCTCCACGACTGATCGGCTTCTGAAGAAAAATAATTATTCTCACCAAACAGAGAAAATTGAAATGTCTGACATTTAATGAGCCTGCATCTCCGCTCAAACTGTTATTTAGACATTTTTATCGAAACCTGAAATCTATTTTACTTGTCTCCGATTTATTCATTTCGATATTCATTATCTGAGTCTCGAACGTTCAGCATCAAAGGGTTTTGATAATCATTTTCCAAACTTCAGCAGATTATTGCAAAAATATGCAACTTTGGCGAAGAGGGTGTTGCTATCATTCAATTTAGATTATCGGGTTGAAGAAGAAGGTAATATTGAGGGCATGCGCGCTGATGTAAGAGTTATTGGCACTAGGAACGAAATCAGCGAGCTGAGATCGAATTCCGATTCGGCCGTTCTGATTGAATTTGTGCAACTATCATTGTGGAAGGCATTTCCTCTGCGTCATATTCACTACCAAATATCTTGAAGAAAATATTAGTTTGTGAATACTTAAGCAAACCATAGCTATGTAAACTTTCTACCTAATGTAGCGATAGCAGCAAAAAAAAAAAAAAGCTGTTACCAATACTGGAAATCTTGACTGGAAATATTTGATCGATTCTCCACTTTTATTTGATAACGCACGTAAGCACACACACACACACACACACACACACACGGAGTAAAGAATGTGCATGGGTGTGTACGTGCAAACGTTTTTAGCGCTCTCTTTCGAAAACTACAGCCTGAATAAACATTTGAAAAAGTTTTTCGATAGAAATTCCGCATATACCCGATATATATATATATATATATATATATATATATATATATATATATATATATATATATATATATATATATATATATACTGAAGAGTCTAAGTATTATGACCGGCGACGTTTGACAGGCATGACAGCTACTGTCTCGTTACAACTGTGGATGTTCGGACCTGAGGCACTTGAGCATGTAAGCCGACCTCAAGTACTTAATTTTGATGTGTTGAGTGTCGCAGTTACGGGGAACTCGAAGGATGCAAGTGACTTTGATAAACGCCAAATTGTTATTGTCAGGAGACTAAATCGGAGCATCTCCGAAACGTCACGGCTCGTAAGATACTCATGTTCAGGTGTGGTGAATACCTTGTGGTAGTGGTCCAAGGAAGCAAAACAATCAGCAACAACAGACAGAACATTAGGTGGCTTTTAGATGCGAGAAGTGGACAGAGACTTTCGCACCGAGTACAATGAACCGAAAAGTCAACTGCAGCACACATTTGAAATGAGTCTGATGTAGGGTAACTTTTCATTAGGCGTAAAGCTAGCGGCATTATTGAACAACGAAGCAGTAAATCAGAGGTGTTACTCACGAATGGTTGAAGGAAAACAACCAAAAAGTTTCATCCACTGCTAATTTTTGAGATAGTGGGGAATTGACAGGTATCCGACGTACGCTTCAAACTAATGTTGATAGCATCAGTTGTAATGATGAAATTGGAAGATAAGAAGTCTCTTTCCATTCATTCCTTGGAGTTAGCCCAAAAACTCCAATATATAAGCTTTGTCCACTATTTGCCTTACAGTTTGCTTGTACAGTTGACGGCCATCAATTATCTATCAGCTGATCTAAATGCTTTACACCTCTCACACTGACGCCAATATACCCCTTAGACTCAACAGTGTAGTGTTAGTCTCTACAACTGTCCTCAGCTAAGTTTAATCACTCAACAGAGACGGTTATCTGCGTATAGCATAAGCTGTACGTTATCATTTCGTTAGAATCATTAAGTGAGAGCCAGGTACCATTTGCAACCCGATATCACAAAGCTAAGATGCGACTGGCTCATAACTCAAAGTGATACGCCTAATGAACAGCTGTCATAACTCATCATTGTTACTGAGCTAGCGAGCAGAGAGAAAGAAGGGGAAGGGTATCTCATGGAGGAGAACTCTACCAGATATACTCTTGCAGATTCGATATCAATGCTTATTTGCAATTATATCATTAAACAAACGCTGTTGAATATCCAATGATATACGTTATTAAACATTCATCGATCCGAGGAAGAAGTGTGGTTGGGTATATTGTGCGTATCTTTAATCTGGACTCACTCCATGAGAAGACTCCAGTTGGATTTATAAACCATAACACCAAAAATGCAGAATAAAGGTATGGAGCCAAGGATAATAACACTGAAGCCTTCCATGATAGTCCAACCAGGCAACACACAACGCTGTCTTCACCATTGGATATTCGCAGTAACAAGATCTAATACAAGATAATTCTGTATGTGATTTTAGTTGAAGGCTGGATTACTATCAAGAAAATCAGGTTTTCAAACTCAGAAATTGAACAACGACCGACAGCATCAGAAATAAACTCACTAACATTCTAATTTTGACATTGCCTGATAGAACAGTATTGGAATTAGTGGCATTTTTTTTTAAAGTTCACTCATATTGCAATGACCAAACTAACTGATTCCTGACAACGTTATCCTCTTGTTGAGATTTTTCAACTTAAAGAAGAAGCGGGCAACGTGATTTTTCAATCAGAGATAAATCAACAGGATAATCCAACAATTTCACATCAGAATCGCTGCTAATTAGATGCACATCAAATCAAACATTGACACTTTTGATAACAAGATTACTATTTAGAATAGCTTAAAGCTTTTGCAAAGAAGTATTTACAAGGCTGCAATCTAAAAATCTGATCTCAATCCGTTAGTTTAATTCGACAAGAACAGCGCACCAACAATACATCTGTCCCGAATGGCTATAATGCGCTAGGACTAAAATCGACAGGTTGAATCCCCAAATTCAATCAATCAAGTGTTCACCTTTCAGTCAGGCCCGCTTAGGGCTAGACTCTCTTCAAGGGATTTGACCCACAGGCTCAAGTTCTTGGTTTAAATCATCAATCATCGTAATAAGTAAGTCGATACATATATCTTGAGCCAGAAATATTGAAGCCCCGAAAGAGAAAAATTGATTGATATCATTCAGAAATCAAGCAATTGTTAGCATTCCAAGTGTATGATGCAAAAGAGCGACTTGGCCATTATAGACAGCATATTATGAATTATGATTCACAATCGTTCTTCATTTGGCTGATTTCCGAATATTGTGAAAAGCCATATCTATTGTAAGAGGGATTTCTCTTGTTTTGTTTACACAGGCACGCACTCACACGCACGCACACACACACACACACACACACATATATATATATATATATATATATATATATATATATATATATATATATATATATATATATATATATATATATATATATATATAAGTAAAGTAATTCATTTGAGCAAGTATTTGCCATTATATAAAATATCAAGAACGTCTTTTGACAGGACAATTTTATTTATTTACAGTGCGTATCAAATTATTATGCAGATATGTTTTCCTTCCTAAATTCTGCTACAGGGAAATAATTTCCATATGTTTCACGCAAATTTTTACTAAGCATTGATATGACATGCCTGCAATTTTAATTTACAAGTGGTCCAGAATACGGTGTATCTTTCTGAAATTCTTCAGTTTTTATCGTGCCAAATCATTAAGCATGGGTACAAAAAGAGGTAATACACTAAGCATACGTTTATTCAATCATTGAAAAGCCCACAGTTAGAATAAAGAAAGTTTAACTAAGATATAAAAAACTCATTTACATGAAATTAGATATTAAAGCATAAAACTTAACAACGTAGAATTTCGAAAAAAAATGCAATACAAATAATTTATTTTGAATTATAAATTCCTTGCGTATGAATTTTAGGTATCAGACCATTGATTTTGTTAAATTTTGGATTTTTTCAGCTGTAGTAGTTTCTGCATTTTTTTAGAATAGCCTATTACATCTCTTGGGGAGGGTCTACAGAGTTTCAATTAAGTTGGAGAAAAAGTTGCGCTTTCTGTAGGACAAGAGACTTCTTCATAAACCAAGGCGGAAATTGTCTTTAAAAAATCCAATATAAGACAGCGAACTCATTTCTACTGCATCTAATACTTGCAAGGGTTCAAACAACTCGTTCCCTACAATTCCAACCAAGAACATAACTCCTCTGTTACTTTTCTAATGATTAGTCGAACAAGTTGCGTCGTTTCCTCTGTAACGCAGCAAACACTCCCACTATCCGATCTGTCAAGAGTAGCTCGGCTCTGGTCAGTAAAAAGAAACAACATTTAAATTAATTTCCAAGCACTTTCTGACCCAATCTGTGTCTGGACTTCAGAGATGTTTGAGTATGAGGTTTGACAAAATTAGCAACATGTCACCTCGATCTACCTTCTCGAATATACTTTTGTTGCTCAGGGCTGTTTTTTTTTTTTTACAATACGCCTAATTCGAGACGCTTTCTACTATGCTATTAGCCTGGACTTGATGTTCCAAGTGATACACTGGGTTCTCCAACATTTCTCCCCAATGTTTGACCTTCGTTGTTAACAGTCTCACTATTTCAAGGATCCCGCTGACTTTTCAATACTATTATGGTTTCCCGATCATTTGGCACTCTCGAGATGCAAGCTTTTGACTAAAATGACATCCGTTCATTTATTACTGTGCATAATGTTTTCACTTTTGCTGTGTTGGTGCAAGTCGCTATTACAAATGTTTGGGTCAAATTATTCTTCTCAATCTTACGTGAAACAAGACTTAAACTGAGAGAGACCGGAAGTGCATATCATAGAACGTTGTTGAATAAGTGGGATACACAGACCAATCAGTAGAGTAAAGGATTTAATCCTCAGTGGATACTCTATATTCGTGACTCTGTGTCAGACTTTGGCTCGTAGATTAATGCAATTGTCAATGAGATGGATTAGCAAACCAAATTCCAAGTGAATCGTGTTCAAATATAGATGAATACATATCAATTCGCCTTGAACCTTTCAACACAAGTAAAAAAAAAAGTGAATGAAGGCATCATTATCTGGGATAATCC
>OY735200.1:62276135-62326135 GCA_963457665.1 Thysanoteuthis rhombus
TCCGTTTGGAAACCACTGTTCTAGAGTTATATTCTACAATTTTCCACGATTGGTTTCCGCTGGTGATGTTGTTCGGCCTCCCTCGAGGCTCATTTAGATTATTCACATCTCGGAAGCGAAATTTCTGAAATTAGCAGTTCCTTTCTCCAAAAAGTTTTTCCGTGCTCCGTCTATACTGTGTCCAAATTTTACTTTATGCAAACATAGCAGCATTTATTACTCTGCAGAAAACCTTTGTACAAGCGTGAAAAGTTAACTTTCTAATTATTGGGCCGTTTGAAAAATGGTGTTCAGCTGTAGATTAGCCAGATTTATAACACCAAATAAGACTGTATAATACGCAGCTACTTGAATCCATCTTGACAGCACCAAAGCACAAATCGTCGTGTATCCGACACTTCATCTGATAAAACCTAATTAATCGGTTCTTGATGTTTAGTTTGATAGCGAGATGACAAAAGGTAATGTGGGAGCAATATATTTATATAGATATATGTCTGTGTGTGTGTCCCCGATAATTAATCATCAGTTCGGACATTGATGACCGTCCGTTTCAAACTACTGAACTTAAATTGAACACGTTGGAAAAATCGCTATTGTTACAACTGAGTTAGATAGATAGATAGATAGATAGATAGATAGATAGATAGATAGATAGATAGATAGATAGATAGATAGATTTTGCGTAAATCGTAAGTTTTGCAAGTGCACGAATTGAATACCTGTTCACTCTTAGGAAGATCAATTTATGCCAATTATCTTTGTGTAGAACATACGCATAATTTGAATTTCTCTGATCAAAATCGCTAGACATCAAGAAGGCATTTGACTCTGTAGAAATTCCGATGGTCATGAAGGCCATTGCCCTACAAGGTGTAGACCCTGTATACGTCAAAGTACTGCAACATATATACAATCACAGTAACCCCTTCATCAGGTTACTTAAAGACTCTGAACCCTTTCCAGCTCCAAAAAAGGAGTAAGGCAAGGTAATACCAGCTCACGTAAATTTTTTCACAGCCTGTCTCGAAATGATCTTCCGAAACCAGGACTGGAAGAAAAGAGAAATCAAAATAGGCAGCGAATATCGGAGCAACCTTTGATTTGCAGACGACATCGTCCTTTTCGTAAAGAACCTACACGACCTCCAACTAATGTTAGATGAACTAAACTACACATGAACTTCAATAAACAAACGTCATGAGTAACAACCACATAAAAAATAAAGACATTACTGTCAAAATTGAAGATATAAAACTGGGAAAAGTAGACCACTACATCTACCTACGACAACAAATCTCGATGAAATCGTAAAAAGAAGGGGAAATCAAGCAAAGAATCTCTCTAGGATAGCAAGCCTTTGACAGAGCAAATCCAACTTTTAAAAACAAGACGATCCCAATAATACTAAAAAGAAGAATATACAACCAAGGCATTCTCCCGATAGTCACTTATGAAGCTGAAACACGGAACCAAACAAAGGAATAGACCTGCAAACTGAGAGGCATGCAACGCACGCATTAGAAAATTTTATTCAACCAAACATGTAGAGATCAAAAGACAGCACAATATATCGGGAAGAAAACGGGGGTCTGAGACGTCAAAAAATCTATTAGAAAACTCAAATAGCAATGGGCAGGTCATGATGCAAGAATGACAGACAGTCGATGGAAATCACTACTCACAACATTGATCCCCCGAGATCACATGCAAAACCGAGGCTGACAGAATACAAGATGGAGAGATTCAGTCGACAAATTCAGAAAATACTGTCCCTGCAATACTCATGATAGAGAAATATGGCGAATCTTGGGGAAGTTCTGTGTCCGGGTGACGGATGATTAAAGACTGATGATGATTATGATAATGATCAAAAATCTTTGCTTCTAACAGGGTTCGAACATTAGCCGCAAGTGCTTCTAATCGCAACTATCTGCGATCCTAGCTAGGCTCCTAGATAGAATGACGTCGAAATGCAGAAAGTAAAACAAAGGAAATATAAACTAAATGTGTAATGATCGAGATAGATCTTCAATGAAATTGTCTCATAAAAGTCGTTTGCTCTTTCTTTTTATCATTTTCCAACCACTTCTACTAATCTGGCCTATTTATCAAGAAACATCAGAACAGAATTGATTCATTACTGATATCAATGATAATTCAACAAGCCACTCAAATTCGAAAATATTTTTTGCGTAAAATGCATAATTACCATCTGATGGCTGAAGATTTGAGACGGATAAACAGCGGTGATTTGAATTAAGCAGCAAAGCAAGCAAAATCATAAAATTTAAAACAGAAATAGCTTTAATAACGTGGATTATGTATCAGTAATTAACAAATAAATTGAGTGACTTTGATGCCGGTTTTTATATTCTTCTTATTTTCTGTATTGATCAAACTTGTATATGTTTTGTTGTGTTTTACTTGCATCTTTTAATGTATAATCTACTCCGTGACAGACATTGTCAACTTTGGAGTGATATGGGTTATAACCCCCCCAAGCAGTTTCTATTGCATTAGACTTGGTAAAGATTTCCATTTAGGATGTTTTATGATCTTGGTATTTTTCTGCTTAATTAAATCATGAAATTGAAAGAAATTCGAAAATAATGTTTGTAAAGAGGAATTCAGATAGAGAATTTAATGTACGTAAAATATACTACCTAAATGATTAGTGGAATATATATACATACATAAAATTGCTACTTATATCTCTTGACTGCAAGGTACAAGTAATATTATCCATTATTTCAGTTTCATGTTTTAAACTAAAATCGATTAAAAGTGTTCCATTATTCAATTCTCAAGAAAATCATTGAAACAATCATATTATTATTATTAAAAGTGTTATTCGTCAAATGGAGGTGCTTCAATGCTGAAAATATAATAATGCTATTGTAGGTAAAAATAAGTTTTGTCCTTTTTGGTCATTGGACTGCCTTATGAGACACTAGCAGATTTAAACGGGCTTTCATCACAAATGAGTCAAGAACACTGATTGTATAACTTCTTTGCACTGATTTTACTGGTAACAGATGGATTGTTATGGACAAATGTATTTTTAAAGCCTAGTCAGATAATCATCAATTTACCTAATCTATGTCAAATTATATACTTCTATAATGGCTGTTTTATTTTGGGAAAATATTTGAATGCAGAATTTCAATTGTTCTATCCGCAGTAATCCATCATCGGAGTTAATTTTACAAAACATAAATTGACGAAAAACAGTTTAAATTCTGCTTCAAGAACGCTTGGGTATTTTTCTTCGTTTTATACCATTAATATAATGCTATTTCTCGCCAAAGAATTTTCAAAAAATTAAAACTTAATCGAACGTATTCAAATTATTGTAATACATTTTGAGTTTTATGGCACTTGAAACAGTTGAGATGGCCAACATATGAATTATACCATATCAAACTGATATATTTCAGTGTTACATACGAAACAATGAAAGGTGTGTCTTGTCTATATTCTTCTGTATAGACAAAAAAAAAGGCGGAATGTCTTGTGCATCACAAGAAACGAACACTGGCTTTCATGTACATATATACCAGTTCTCTATACATCAATAAAATTCCACAGCTCAAATTGTTCTGGATTCAAAAACGTAGCAACAGAATATCGAATTTTGTCTCAAGTGACCCGAAAATCTTGCATCGTAAGGAAACATTCCTCAAAGTAAGTAGAATAGCAATTCATCAAAAAGTAAAAATTGGTAAACAGATAAGCATCACCAGGTTAAGATAAACAGGGGTGTAAGCAAGAAAAAAACAAACAAAACAAACGAAACACATGATCAAAACCATTGAATATCATATAGATATACGTGATGAAACGCTTATTAACAAATGAATTGGATAAATTTGATTATGTCTTCCTCTTACCTTGTTAGTCAAGCGGTCATATATATTGAAAGTCAAGACGAATTTTCAAGATATCTTGGATTGGCAATCGTTTAGCATTATGGAGACAACACTGGAGTCAACAAGATGGAAGCGAGACAGAATACCAGTAAGGATTAAGACAGAGAAATAACAATTTAGTATGCATGTATGCGTATGTGAGTTCCAGTTTTCATATATATATATATATACATATATATAAATATATATATATATATATATATATATATATATATATATATATATATATATATATATATAAAGGATGAACTAGTATTGGATAAGGTGACAAGTGTGCGGCACCAAATGGAAATCGATCAAATTCTTCTACAACAATTGTCTGCAAGGTGATTTTGCTCCATGGTAACGCACTCATGAACACTCCCAGGTGAAAGCAAGAATTTCGTAATGCTGAATTTCAAGCAGGCAGGTCCTCCACACAAAGCTGATCGGTGTAAATCGATCTTTCTAACTGTTTATATATATATATATATATATATATATATATATATATATATATATATATATATATATGTATATATATATATATATATACTTTTTATATATATTTTATATTGGACGTATGAATTCTTAGGTAACATGTCTTTTTGTTATATTTATATATAATGCTGTGTACATGACGAAAGTCTGCTCGTCTTTAACTTTATGAATCCCAAACGACTGCATCCCGCCTGCTGAAAATATGCATATAAGGGTAACTTAACCTCAGAATGACCATCGGATAGAAGTCGATGAACTTTTGTTAATTTAAAATCTGGTCATTTTTGGCATTTTCAAATCTGAAATTTTGATTGAAGGCTGACTTGACTCCAAAATGAAGATAAAATATTTGGTGATAACCTCTGAAGGTGAACTTAAAACTTAAGATCAGTTTTAGTGGGTTCAGGTCGATTATAGCTTCGCTGAATCTAACAATGACAGCTTCATACAAGGAAGGGCAAAATATTCGTACAAATGCAACTTCAAACCACAATGGAAATATGGTGGTCGGGTGGTGCATACCTCCAGTGATCTCTAAATGTCAACTCAAGTCAGGACAATTTTGGTACGAATTTTCCAATCTAACAGAGACGGCTGAACATTAAAAGCTGCCAAGAAGTGTACCTTGATCGATGAATGAGCATAGTATAGGTGGCGATGACCTTCAATGATCTATAAACGTCGATTCAGAACAAGGTCGAAATGGGCATTTTTAAATTTAACGAAGACGGCTGCTTTCTAAGGGCTGCAAGTCTATATACAGGGGTGGGGTTATCACTAAGTGTTGGTGGTGCTGACTTATGATGACATGTAAAAATCAATTCCCGATCCGGTCAATTTTAGGATTGTCAAATCTAACGAAAACGGATCCACTCTAAGGGCTGCAAGTCTATGAACAAGTAATAATCACCAAGAATAGGTGGTGCTGACTTATGATGACATTTTAAGATCTATTTCCAACGAAGATGGCTGTATAATACTGTATAATACTGGTTTGATATTAATATTTGAAATCTTAGTTCACTGGTTCCATTTCCGCGGCCTTTGCACGTGACACAAAGACAGGCAGCCCGTCTGACTTGAGAATAGAAAAGATCTATGTTGACAGTATAGACGAATATATCTATATATATCTATATCTCTCTCTCTCTCTCTCTCTATATATATATATATATATATATATATATATATATACATTCGTCATATATTTGTGGATGGCACAATGATTAATGCTACTCTATTCAGGATTGAGCACTTTTTAAGTGAGGTTGTAAGCATTATGTTCATTGTAAGCATTATGCAATGCTCTTCCATAGGAATAAAGCACTCTAGTGGATGGGGGATTTAAGCAAAAATAGAATATATCACTTAAATTCAGCCTTACTGACCGTCGAGTTCTGTGGCTTAGCAGTGGAATGCCGGCCTCCGCGTCTGAAGCGAAGGTTTCAATCCTGCCTCGTTGTACTGGATGGGCCACACTGATGAAGTGTAATTCAGCAAAAAAGCTGTCTGTGGATGACACAATAATATATATATATATATATATATATATATATATATGTGTGTGTGTGTGTAGTTATGTTAAAAAGTATAACAACTACAAATGCATGTGTTTTTTTTCTTGGTTATCTAACCTTCTTTTATCAGATTTTTTTCCGAGGTGAAATGGTAAAAATATTTTAAAAATTATGAAATTGTGATATGAGACCAAATCGTACGTTGCCGGTGCTATCGTCAGTTCAATGCCTTGACACGTGATGCATCCAATACAATTAACATACTGGGGTTTGTCAAGCACTTTGAGTGCAAGAATGCTACACACACGAGGGCAACAGCTGACGTCCAGCAGCGGCCGAAAAGAATCAGACGAACATTGATGCAGTGTGCGACTCATCCATCAACAGCCCCAAGGAGTTTAACTGCCGTTGCTCCCAAGAATTAGGATTGTCCGCCTGCAGTGTATTGCTTATTATGACCAAGGAGCTCAAGCTATTCCCTTGCATCTTATATGTGCAGAATAGACAAACAGATTAGGAGATGCGGTGAAGGTAGGCCATGTGAAGGGCTTTGCCAAAAGTTTGGATACACTCCAGGATTGATCAACCCACATCCGGTTTTCAAACAAGACACGCATCCACATCTACGGTGCAATCAACAAACATCTTGGATTCTTAGCGATCAGAGATCATGGAGAAGCAGCTAGAAACTCCAGAGGATACTGCCTTCGTGGCCAATAATATCCAGCACGGGTTACTGGGTCCCAAAGGAAATGGTCGAACTATCACCATCAAAGCTGAACGGTATTCTATGATCTTCGCAGGGTTTCATTTAATCAGGATGGGGTCCAAACTCATACCACACATGACCCTATCTCATTTCTTATGAAGTAAGATAATTATCTGTAGATAAAAAAATTCAGTATACTAGTCTGCTGTGATAGACTTATCCTGCGCCTTTTTAAAAAAAAATCTACCATTATGCCATCTTTGTGTGGGATTGTATTGCTTCATTTTTTTTCGCAAAAGCTACTTCGTTCCTGGTTACATTTTGACCATTACCGTTCCCCGTCAAAGTGTCAGTCGGATAGATGATTGCTTTATATTCTTCAGTTATTTTTTGTAGCCTGTCTCTACTTTTGTAAATCCCGCCTTTCTTGTCTTCTGATGCAAGCATCTGTTTCTTGCCAGTGCTTTCTCCGGCTCAAGCATCTTTCCAGCTCTCTCTAATCCTAATAGCTTTTTACTATCCTTACCTTGGTTTTCTTTTTTTCTTCTGCTATTTTTGTTATGTTTTCCTTCGATCTCCAGTGCCATATTTCTCCTCGTTTTGATCAGTTCTTGAGTTGCTCGTGTGTATTTTCCTGTGTTGTATTTTTCATTCTTTGCTAATTCCTAAATTATGTTTACTAAATTTTCATCTTCTCCTTCTCAACTACTTCTGTTATTCCACAAGGACTTCAATCTGCTCACTATCGCTACCCGGAAATCAGTGGTTTTCACTATTTCACAGGGGCATGTTTCCTTTTCAAGGATCATTTTGTTTCTTTCCGTTTTAAGATCAAATTTAACTCCATTTGCCACTATTCTATGATCACTCCAAATATTTAGTTTATTGATAATGGCATTATCTTTGACGTTATCATTCCCATCAGCTATTATGAGGTCGATTTCGTTCTTCGTTATTTTATTTAGGGTTTTCTCGTTTAGGGAGAAAGTGTTCGTTACCTTCATTCTGTATCTCTATGAGAGATTTACTAGCATGTACCCTCTCTTATTTCTCAGCCCTTCTCCATATTCTTTTGCACATGGATCTCCATTTTTTCTTCTAGCTATCTTCAGCTATACTTTGAACATTGTCGGTGCAGATGTTCATGTTTAATTTTTTTTAATAGCGAAGACTTTATTTTGTTTTGACAGTGTCATCTCACCCTCTGGTGCACATTGTCCAGAGGCACATGAAGCAATACCTTTGACATTCAAATCTGTTGTGATATGGGATTTAGGAAGGTGGTGGCAACTTTGGTTTCCACTATTTTCTTATGAGTATTCAGGTTGATCTTGCTTGCTCAAGTGGAATATTCAGTGGATTCCTATGTATCTGCAGCGAGTCTCTATGGCTCTATGGACGATGCCCCATATATTTATGGATCCTCTCCTTAGCAATCAATTAGGTATATATATATATATATATATATATATATATATATATATATATATATATATATGTGTGTGTGTGTGTGTGTGTGTGTGTGTGTGTGTAGCGCCTTAAACAACAAGGTACATTCCATCAAATATCGGGGTAAAAACTGGGGAAAGTCATGTCCAATATTTTTTCACTTTCAAAATGCTATAATTTCGAACCCGGACTTCATGAATTTTTTTTTTTTTTTTTGCTATGTTGCTAAAAGCCCTTACATTTTGGTACGAAAAAAAATGGGGCATTTTGAAGAAAAAAAAAACTTTAAACATGTTTAGCTATTACTGCACGATACCGTGGTGCAACGTAAACTCAACTCTTGCTGACCCCAGCGGTCGACAGACACCAACTTGAACGATGAGACGTCCGACCATTTAGTGAACAGATAGATTATTGCACTATACTCGTTTTTTTCATGTACATCGTGGATTGTACCTTGTGGTTTTTGGCAACTCATATGTATATGTATCTACCAACCTGTCTGTGTCTACGTACACGTATACATGTAAATGTATAATACTAGACATATCCAGCCTATATATATATATATATACAGATAGATAGATAGATAGATAGACAGACAGACAGACAGACAGAGATAAATGGATAGATAGAAGAAGTAGATACATAATCAAGCAGAAAAAAAATTATAAATGCGTTGTATTATTTGAATCTCCATTTGGAACGGCATTTGTTATTACAAGGTAAATGTTTCAGTTGGCCTAGACAGCGTGAATAGAATAAACATGCAACAGATGGGCAGCAGCCACCACATCGAGTTAAACAGGCCCTCCGGTAAGTCGAAGGCTGAAGTAACACCTGTACTTCCATATTTGTTATTTTGTTCCCTCGCTGTCCTTATCTGCTCTATTGTTTTTCAACACACACACACACACACACACACACACATATATATATATATATATATATATATATATATATATATATATATATATATATATATATATATATATTTTCCTACATGGAATGGAACTCTCTGGTGGATGGAGAATATATACGATAAATGAATATATCGCTTAAATCGGCCCTCACTGAACGTCCAGTTCCGTTGAGTACAGGGAGGATACCAGCCTCCGGGTCTGAAGCTAGGGTTTTGATCCTGCTTCATGGTACTGGATGGGATAATGGATAGTCTATAGCCACACTGAAGAGTTGTAATACAACGAAACAGCTGTCTGTGGATGACACAATATATATATATATATATATATATATATATATATATAATGACATATCTACTCATTTTACGAACTCAGGAGTTCAACGTAATTTCCTCGTTTGTTCAATATACACATGTTGGTATACATGTTTGATTCTGTCAATCAATTCTCTGCATATGCGTACATGCACACACACACACACACACACACACATACACACACACACACACATATATATATATATATATATATATATATATATATATACGCATATGTCTGTGCGTGTATGCGTACACACGTGGCTGTGAATTCATACGCATGCGTCTACATACACTTCGGTGTTCTTCATTCTATGGTTACGTTATTGTTTTCTGGTGAATCGATCAATTCTGTGTTATTTGTACACGTGACCTTTCACTGTTGTGGGCACTCATTTCTTCTCATTATCTCTTTCATTTTACGTTGTTTTCGCCCTCCTCCCGTCGGTGGTCATCGGTGAAGGTGACATTTAACGTGATTCTTATTTCTAACGTCATCTTTTACATTCGTCTCATCCCTGGTATTTAGTCTCCAGTAAGTCGCATCAATTTTAGATCTCTGAATAAGTGGAAGACTGGTCACCGCTCATCCAGTAACAACACCTTGCCCTTAGCAAGTCATTCTGCTATTTCAAATGGTGGATTCTCCTCAAAACATGAGAGATATTCTACGTATACATACCTGTGTACAGTCAGTTTTTGGACAAGATATATTCGACATTATGGATTTTTATTTCAATTTACCACGTCGATAAAGCTGAGAGGCCAAACATATTGATGAAATATATTCTAATTTACATAAAGTTATTGTTTTCTTTCATTATCGTCAAAATTCACACACACACACACACACACACATAAATATATATATACATATATATATATATATAGAGAGAGAGAGAGAGAGAGATTGAGAGAAAGAGAGAGAGTGAGGAAGAGAGAGATGTATGCGCATATCTATATGTATAAACACAAATATATATATTTTTTAAAATGATAATGCCATAATATGCCAATAAAATGAGGGAGGAATTCATAGAAATATTCAAAGACATCAGGTTTAAATAGAAAGCAACACAATTGAAAGAAGTAAATATCTAAGACTTGAATTCAGATCAATAATTCTGACCGACCTTTTAAAAAAAGATAATGATATTCCACGATATGAAATCTAGTTCAGACTGCTTAACATCATTAAATAAATACAGCACTGAATAACTATACATAAACGCCATAACTAAGCATAAGTAGATTCTAAATCATAATACAATCCCGATACGAACTTCAGAAAAAAAAAACAAAAGAAAGAGAAACATGACTGGTATAATCTACCTTATAATATGAATATAAAAAACTAATGCTACATTATTTTTAAGCATGGTTACTAGGCACCTCCCCTATGATTATGCTCTGCATGAAATATTAAATAAAAATACCTTAAACATTTGTGCGCCAAAAACATAGCTTCATTCTCAGAATGATAAAATAATTACAAACAGATCACAGAAGTACACCGAGTTGAAACTGCAGAAATACCAAAATTGCCTGATTGGACAGTAATGCAGTCTATCTAATGTGATTTATAAAGCCATAATGAACATGTCTAAAGATCCAGGAGGTCGAAATTTTAAATAAGAACGTCAAATACCACGGGCATCCTTTCCAAAATGAGATTACAAAAACAGTACTTTATCAAAAGATGTCTGGAAATCAAAAGAAAAAAAAGTGACGCCAATAACTGAATGAGAACTCATAACAATTACACTGATTTCCAGAATACCGTAAAAATGCTGCCTATGCCTCGAAGAAAAACTTATAAATATCAATTTTCCAAATAATGAACTATTTCTTAACAAAATAAAACGAATTAGAAGCCGAATCCAAATAGAAAAGGAATGTTCGTTAACGTATGTAGACATTAATACATTGAACGATAACTTTATCGACTATAAAAAAAACAGCATCGCATATCAATTTAGGTAAGTTCTCACTATGATAAATATAATATTTGACATTCAATGCACACTATAGATACAAGTAGCTATTTAAGATTGAAGTGATAAACTTAACTAATAACAATGTTAGATACAAACTTTTCCCCAAAGCTTTCAGATCAGCAACGCGGAATGTAATTCTTTTTTTTTTTTCAAAAATCAAATCTAGAACCCAAGAAAAAATTTCATGAACAACTATGAGGTATATGTAAGATTTCGTATTGACTCACTTGTTAATCCAAGGGTACAGTGAAAAAATCGTAGTGTATATTGTATAAGTATTTGTTATGTATAATAGAAGCTATTCTCACTTATTGAAGTATAAGTTTAAATTTTGTGTAAAAATAAGAAATAGATCTCTTCAAACATCTTTTTAGTGACAGTTATTGGTGAATAAGCAATTTGTGAAGGTATGTGAGATAAACTTATAAACAGAAGCAAAAAGGTTTCTGTGTGTAAGATCTTTAGTTATTATTTACAGAGTATGATCTCAAATGCTTTCTATTTCAATCAAAGAAAACATTCAGCAACAACTTTGGTGCGTAAAAGTACAAAGAGCAGACTATATATATATATATATATATATATATATATATATGTGTGTGTGTGTGTGTGTGTGTGTGTGTGTGTTTGTGCGTGTGTGTGTTTGTGTGTGTGCGTGTGATTTGCTTTACATTTATATTCATAAGAGAAATTCTTGCAGTATTTGCTCTAGAACTAAAATGTTAACTCAAAATTATCCTAGCACATAGTACTTAATAGTTGGTTGAGATACCAAACTGGGTCCTTCGTGGCATATCTTGCGACAATAGGGTTTTCATCGCCTCTCCAGGCAATATTTGACACTATGTATTGGGTTACATAGTACGAGCTACAGGAGGTAATCTTTAACCCCACCTATAGACAGATGTGATATATGCCTCTCTCTCAAGCTAATTAGCTCAAATGATCACAAACTATGGATTCCATTTAGATTACCAAATCTGAACCTCATAAGAAACTGTCATTTTTGCAGCATGCCATGTTGGGGGAGATCAATTAAAAAAGTTATAAAAAAGGTTTGATCAAATTAATTTTCCCGTCTTTTCATGGGCAGTAACCAAAAAGGTCCATTTTTTTTTAAAGAAAAAAGCTTGAATGCTACTTGGCAAAAGTAACCAAAAAGGTCCATTTTTTTTTAAAGAAAAAAGCTTGAATGCTACTTGGCAAAAATTGAAAGGTTCAGTTTAACATGAATGAACAATACATGATACTTATGTATATTCAATGCCAATCAGCCAGACCAGCTTAAAAACTGAAGAAATCTATGTTGAAAGTTTTTGTGATAGTTTTGGTTGACGTTTTCAAATAAAATTGAAATCATCTCGCTGATCCGTTGAAGGCAATCCTCAATTTAGAGGGAAATTTCCCTTTTTTTGTTGAATCTGAATTCTGAAATCTGTGGCTAATTGTAATTTGTTGATCCGGAAAAGTTAAATCGCTTCTCCGTTATTTTTTATTTGAATGGCTGCATCATCAAGAAGCAGAAGTGTCATTTGGAAAGCGAATTGAATGAAAGCAAAGATGATATTCAACTCTTTCTATTTATCTGCTATTTTTAGTAGGAAATATGCGTTCAAGAGAGCTTCAATATAACCAAAAAAAGACAGACGAAGTTCTACATTCCCTCCACTCCGAAAACTAGGAATATTTTAAGATGTAAACAGAGAACAATGTGATTAATATAAATCCTATAGACAGAAACCATACGTAAACACAGGCATTTATGACAGCCTAAAATGCACTGCAATTGAGAGAGACAGAGTGTGACAGAGAGAGTGAGACAGACAGACAGACAGGCAGACAGGGGCAGAGACTGTTTTATGAAAGTTCATTTCAAACCACCACACGTTCACGAGAGAAACCAGATTTTTGAACAGTATCGGTGAAAACAGGGCATTTTTTTTCAGTTCATTTTGTGCATCAGCTAGCAAATGTATCCTAAGGTACCAGAAAACCCTTAAATATTTCGTAAGTGTGTTAAGCTTAGCGTGAAACGACCGGCATGGAAGCACGTCATTTTGGGGGTCCATCAACACCACAATACGTTTCCTCTGTAAATGAATGGCATTTGCCTTTTCTTTTTACACCATTCAGCTTACGAAAGGTTGCTTAGAAACGTTTTGCTTTTGAACAGCGGAATTGAATGTATGTATGTATGTATGTATGTATGTATGTATGTATGTATGTATGTAAAACTATCCTGGGGGTCTGTCAACACTCAAATAATTTTACTGAGTAAATGTTTGGCTACTGCCATTTCGTTCAACACCATTCAGTTCACGAAAAATTGCGTAGAATACGCTCTATTTTCTGGTAGCGGGAGAAACCAGTGTATGTATGTATGTATGTATGTATGTATGTGTGCATACATATAGGTATGAGTGTATGCATGTTTGGCTAAATGATTGGAAAAAAAAAGAAAGTATGGGAGGATCGAAAGGTAGATTCAAGTGGATGGCTGAATGGAGGAGGAAATAATTGTTCTTCCAGAAATACCTTCTGTAAGTAGCTGAAGCCTGCCGAGAAGCGTGAACAGATCAGCTGGAATTGAGGTTTAATGAAGCATAGCAAGGGTTGTTTGTTTTTGTTTTTTGTGTTCTACCTCTGTTTGATTGAGGAAGAGGAAAGAAATGATTTCCGATTTTAATTGTTTTGGAAAACGACAGAATAGTCTAATGTAAATGCATGGCGTACTGTGAAGAGTTTATTTTTCAGCCATTCACACATATCTTTTGGCACATATTCACACATGCTGGACTCCCTCTTATCTATCAATATCTAGATCTATACACTTATTTCAATGTAAGTATGTTCGTCCATGTAACTATTTATATATCAATTTCTCCTCTTCTTGGATTATATATATATATATATATGTGTGTGTGTGTGTGTGTGTGTGTGTGTGTGTGTGTGTGTGTGTGTGTGTGTGTCACACAAGGTCGGGCTTAACGTGGAGGAAATAGGAGATACCCTTTCAAAATTGGCTCCAGGCGACGCGGCTACGGTTTGCTTTGCAACCAAAGCAACCTCCACCACGAAAGCGTCCACCGGAGGGCCTGCTCTTTTAAGTGCAATAGGGCTTAGCAGAGCGTAGCCTCAGTAAAACTTCATTGGCTAACACATCGCACCGGTGCACTCGGTCTTTGACACATACTCCCTCTCCGGCCCATTCCGCAGGCAAGTGTCAGTACCGACTCCTCGGTCTATGCCGTGGAACAGATACTACACTTTGATCCTGCCATAAAGGCGTGTGTGCGAGGTTATATTCATATAAATCTCTGTGTGTGTGTGGAGATGTGCACGAGAGATGGCACCTACCAATGGTCAGCAGACAGAAAGAAAGAAAGGAAAAAAGAAAGTAGAAAGGAGGAAAGAAAGGTTAGAAAAGAATGAAGAAAGATGAAGTTCGTCCATCAAATCTCATGTGCCCTTGAAGCAGTATAATTAAGACTAAGCCACAAATCCAAGTTTATTCTTTGAATTTGATGTTTGAATAGTCTCTTAGTGACTTGGCATCTGATTTCAGTTTTTCAAACAAGGTTTATCCCTTGTCCAAACTCGCCATATTATCTCTTCTTTTCATTTTCTTTCCCTTTCAACTAGTCTGATAATATATATATATATATATATATATATATATATATATATATATATATATATATATATATATATATATGTAAAATGAGAGAGAGAGAGAGAGAGAGAAACATGCTGAGGTGATTATGATACGTTAGTACATAAGATTTTATAACATCCAGAGTATACTGACTGCTACAGAATAAAAAAAGATTGTGGGGCATGAATCTCCCAAGAGGAGAGTGTCCACCTGCCTTGAAAATGACCATTCGAAATTCAGGTCTTCACCTGGTCTCGAACACTGACGAGAGTTGCTGTGAAAAAAAATTTTGAACCATCGAAAAAGTTTCCGAGGCAAAATAGCATTTAACCAAGTATTTGCTGCAAAGTTTCGGGTCAACCAGTGATTATCAAAACCCACTATGATCCGTTTTAGAAACTGTATCGATACAGATTATAATGTAACAGAAACTATCGTGCTGATTACCCTTCTTTGAGGTTTTGAATCCTGGGTCATATAGAAGTACCGTCAATGCCTCCTCAAATGATTTCATCTTCGTTATCTCTGCATCAATTTTCTATCTGCACTGAAGTGACTTCCTCTCAAACAAGACAGCCAGTGCCACAAGCACTGAAGCTTTGTTGCAAAAGACTCCTCTGCACTGGGCAGGCCATATGGCGAGGATGCAAGATTATTCTCTAACAGAGGCTGCCGGCTGAGGGATATAGAAACATAGAGTCTTCCAAACAAGCTCCTTTACAGAATTAGAGCGGAAGAAAGAGAGACAATGACGTCAAACCAGACCTCCTGCGTTTGCCAAAACTTTCCCTGCAGCCATTGGGGAAAACTTGTCTCCGTTCACAAAGCCAAACTTTGATTATATATATATATATATATATATATATATATATATATATATATATATGCCTGTGTGTGGATGGGTGCAGAGGGGGTGTAATTTATCAATTTAATAATTTAGGAAAACTGCTGATTTATAAACTATTACGATGTTATATGAAAAGTCTATTATCAAGTTTTTCCAAGTTCTCAAATTGATAAACTACACATTGTCGGAAATTTTTTTCTCCAATTACAATGGTGTATACGTATGTGCGTATGTGGTGTGCAAACATGTGTGTGTGTGTGTGTGCGTGTACGTACGTTTGTATGTTGGTAAGTGAGTGTAACTTTGTACGCATGGATACATAGCTATAATCGTGTACAAATGCAAATAGTTATTTCTCGGTTTATCTCTCGCATGACAGAACTTTCTCAAGGTTTATACTCGTAGTTGCTGCAGTCTGAGTATTTGGAGTAGTTACGGGAGTGTAGCCTTATTAACTGCTTATATAAGAACTATTTTACGCCAACCATCGTGGCATGCCGGTGACGAGATTATCTGTAAAGATATATAACAATGAGACAGAGTGTAGAGAGAGATGAATCCGTGCCTTAGACGAGGTTATAAGTTTGAAAGGCACATATAGAGCCTCATTAAGACGTTGCACTCTGTTCTCTTTTTTGTTTTCGGAACCGATTATCATAAAGACAGTCTATCATGAAAATTTCAGTTATAAACACTGGAGCTGACGTGGAAATATGCTTAGTGTTATTCAATATTCGATAATAATCTCGTTAGACGTATAATCATTATCTATACATTTGTTTTCCAGGGTGTTTTATATTATCACAGGAATAGGGTTATTCACATGTAAGCGTGCCTGTGCGTTTTCTTATATATCTTCTATTACATATATTTGTGCACGTATGAATATGAAAATACGGAACTAATATCGTATGTGATCTACTGAAATGTGTGTGCTTTACTATACTAAACCTGCGCATGACAAAGTAGACCTGAAATTAAACTGATAGTCTGCAAAGGCTCTTCCAAACCAGTTGTCCCTCACAAGCGATAAGTGTTTGGCTTCTCTATTTCCGTCCGTTGAATGCCAAGCTTTACACCCCGACACAATTGATAAAGATTTGTTAATTGCTTTCGTAAATGATGCACGAATTGTATACGTAGGCTGAAGCTTTTACTTCACCTCCTTCAAATCCCCGCACCTAGAGATTACCAGAGACTCACGAAAGTGTCGCGACACACAGTTCGGAAAGCTTGGCTCTATGCCAACACAACATGCTGCCTCACATGCAATTTTTTAATGAGTAATTCTTTTCAGTAATGTTTGGTCTTGTCTTGTCTTTATTGCTCTCTCTCTCTCTTTTCTTTTTCGCTGATTCAACAGGATTTCCAATCAAATTGTTTAACTCTACAGAGAATTCATTTGCATCAGTTGGTCTTGTACTGTTTCTTAACAAAATAAATAAGTTGTTATTTAAGAACTTCGGTCTTTATCTTCTTTCACTTTTTACATCTACATTTCTCAGTGAGACGGTCCTTAAAACCCAACTGAGCTCATTGCCTAAACAACTGGTGTCACAAAGTAGAACATTATATTTGAAAAAAAAAATGTCAAATATCACAGCGGAAAATATCTGGTAGACTGAATACTACAATGGGAACTTAAAAGTAGACCTCATATTACAGCAGCGGAAAAAATATTATTTTTTTCAAATAGTAACCTATATGTACTTATTTATTATATATAAATATATATATATTAGTGGGGAAAATGACTTTTATTATAACGACATCCTTCCACCAAGTCTTTTTTAATGAAATTGAGTGTTTGTTTTCGTCAATTATTCGCACACACTTCCATGCCAAGTTTAACATTGTCTTTATATTATGATAAAAGTCTAATCCTCGAATTTTTTTTTCAAAATGAACAAATTTACCGGAAGGAACAAGGGTCATATATATATATATATATATATATATATATATATATGCTTTGAGAAATGAGTTGTCCCACTTACATTTATCTCGTTAAGAATTAAAATGATCTCTGATCAACATGAATTACCTCGGAGGCCAACGTCATATAGATCATTATTTGTGCCAAGAAAAGAGGTGTCTTATGCTGGATATCAGCTTCCTATGTGCAGCAGGCTTATTATTGATCCCATTGGCTTGAAATAATTATAAGTGATCCTGAGTCACCTCAAATGGCCTCTGAGTTCAACGAAACATAGCCCATGACGTTTGCTATTAAGAGATGTGTCCCTATGCCAAATTTCACCTTCCTTTGGGGCAAAATATAACCAACAATAGCTTCGATTGGCAGGAAATGATCTCTTGAATGAGCTCTGAGGTCAGATTTGCGTGTTCCACGCCCTTTACATGAAAGAATTTACCTCTATACTAAATTTCAGCTTCTCAGATGCAAAATTAACTTCGAGTTACGTCGGGTGATAGTAGGGGGTCCCTCTTTGCATTATAAGTACATTTTAAATGAAGCTCCTCTGTAGAATCTTTAAAACATTACTCAACTTATGTCCTTCGCTGTGAAAGGATGTATCACTAGGCTTACAATGTTGAACAGACGGACAGGCAGACAGACAGGTAGACAGGAGGATTTTACATTGTTTATTCTTATTACGTTGTCTTAATTGAGTGATATATTAACCATGTAATGACAGAAGATTGTTCCAAATAAGTTTCTATATGATATGACGCAATTTATAATTCATCCTGTCGGACCACATATGTCCATTTCTTAATATATATATATATATATATATATATATATATATATATATATATATATATATATATGTGTGTGTGTGTGTGTGTGTGTGTGTGTGTGAATTTCCATGCTTTATAGATTATTTATACAAATGGTTGCTGTAACCTCTTGAGACAGGAATATGTCTCAACAACCGCTATATGACAATCATTGCTTTTACTGCCTTTATCATTATTGCAGCCATAGTTAAGAGACCCAGAACAATGGCCCGTCTCTTGAGATATCTGGTTAGCCGTTCCTAAGTGGTTAAAATAGGTTTTTGTCAATCTATTAAAAGCATAAACGTATCTCTAAATTATTGGTGCACAGTTGATTGTCAATATGTTTACTCTCATAAATAGTCGATATCAACTGAATTTTTCACAGTATTTTTTCATTTATAAAAAATGATCATGTTTTGTAGATACGGGTTGAAAAAATACGTATATATTCTTTTCTTCCTTTCTTAATCAGCTAAGATCAATTTCTCTGAATCTACGATGTAGCTTGGTTTCAAACTAGTCATCTTCATAGATCTACTCCCCTTATTCATTATGATCTAGTAAAATCCATGCAGACAATATAAGTAATTTTAAAGCAGAATTGCAAATAAATTATATTTCAATATACAAAAATCCAATGACTTGCAACAAGCTCTTTAAGTGACATGGTATCAAGTGTAGGACGTATTGAATGAATACACAACAAATCATTTTTATGAATCATTATATATATTTAATGATTCACGAAAATGATTTATATATATATGTGTGTGTGTGTGTGTGTGTGTGTGTGTTCGTGGCTCTGTAAAACCTTGTGGTGTAGAAAAAGACAAAACAATAATCACAATAGTATTTTACCACGAACTGCATTTGATCCACGATTACCAAGGTGGAGTTCCACTCATTGCAGTCCACTGACTCTATCCTTATTCTACCAATCACTCAGATAACTTTGGTAGCTCCTAAATATTTTTGGCTGTCAAGAAAATAGTTTGATGACCAAGCACTGAATTTTGCATCTTTTACCAGTAAAACTTGTTTTAGAAGTTTTCAGACCTCAATTTTTTTTTGTTGCACATTCAAAACCTAGGAAGAGTGATGGTCAATGGTCATGAATTAACGCGAGGATTAGTGACAGATTATTATACGATTAAAAATAATGTAAATGCATAAGTTATGATTTTACTACAGAAAAGCATTGTAAATTATTTTACCATAGATATGTATTGTAAATGATTTTACTATAGAAATACATTTTGGAGATCAGAAAAAAAAGGAGTTTGAGTGGTAAGGAATTATGGTAGGAAGGATAGATTACGGCTAATTCTTCATTACTCATTTATTAATGATAATTGAAATTGGTTCTGGCTTCGCCGAACAGCCACTAGCGCGAAAAATCGCTTTATTTCCACCTTTAAATTCAACTTCCCACCCGAGGTATGCCACCTAATGTGAAACTCAAAAGTTGAAAACTGAACAGATGGGAGATACCGATTACCTTGCAATCCGAAAGTAGATCATTCCAACGAAAAACTTTCTGTCAACCAAAATTGCGTAAATCAAGTGAACGTTAATTCATATGAAAACATTTTTGAGAGTTCCCAGACACCACGGATGGTGATGATTGTATGTCACTCAAAGGTTTGGGGGAGATTGGGTGGGCTTACGGGAGACTTGCGTGGTGGAGGGGGAGATAGAGAGCGAGAGAGAGGAAGGAATGAACGCTGCCTCTTCAAAGACTGACGGCAAAACAAAGACTTATCGCCTTAAAGACACAAAAGCCGAGGATACCAGTAATGAAATAGAATTTTCCGATACAAAGCAAATTTTTCCATACAGCAGAAATAAGGATTCCAAACCAAACAAAATTCTTAGACTCTTTTTTCCTTTGGACAAATGGCGTATTTCTGATCTTTTACCAATCAGAGACGACGCACATTGTTCTGATGTCGCCAAAGAGTGAAAAAAAATCAGTTCGTTTTCTGATATAAATCATTTGATCACTAAAACCGTTTACTATTATAAGGCATCGAATCCCACCCAGAAAACCACTGCGCATGCTCAGTACTATGACAGCCAAGAGGCAAAAAGATAAAGATTAAAAAGCTGAAAAATAAGAACTAAACCCGTCTTGGAGGAAAACCAAAGAAAGGAGTTGAAAAGAACCAGAAACCCTGAAAATAGACAGATATACTGAATGTGAATCCAAGTAAAAAGAAGCCACATGAATTTGACAGATTCAGAAAATGAAATTTTAAGAAAAAATTTTCGGTTGTAATAACATATGGGAGTGCTTAATAAAAAGTCATTTTAAGAAAATATTACTAGAGTAGATATGAACGTAGCAGAAATAAAGGCTGTTCGTACTAGTTATATGAGGATTACTTATTCGAGAATTGTGGATTTCACGTTGATATATGATAAAAACTGTAGCAGTAATAGTAGTATTAATACTAGTAGTAGTAGTGTCTAAGCTGTGAATGATTGCGTCTCGTGATAATTGATAGTGTATTGCTGACAGTATTTTCACATGTATATATACACCAAGGGATATCCACATTTAGTAAACTATTCGAGTTCGAGTGGAGGAAAGAGCAGTAAAATCTACAATATGATTATGACTTAGCCAACGCCTTGGTCGCTCTTCTCAAATAAATATCTTTCACAGAACTGACCCATATCTCAAAATCTTTTTTCTCGATAGAAGCATCCGGTTCACACTATTCGATAACATGTTTTTTTTTAAGCTAGATCCGACTCTTTAGTACCGATTTGTGAAGCTGAATAACTCAAAAACTAATGAAGATAGAAACATGTCATGTTCACCGATCAACAACCCATCGTTTTAAGATCTATAATGTATCTGGTAAATGTGGTGGTTTTTGTAGCTGAGGGATCATAGATTATTTTTCATTTTGGGGGGGAAGTTAATTTCAGTAATTCTTGCTTATACAGTTGTAGAATACGGTAGCTAGTCACAGCATTGAAACAGCATCGATTGCTTCATTTTTAGCGTATCTTGAAAATGAATAATGATTTCCTTGACGTTTTTACCAAACGACAGAGCACCAAAAAATAAGTAAAATGGATTTGTGTGAAACTTAAACTCAACTATGTAATAGATATGATATCCTAATCATTTTTTTTTTTCATTATATGCATTCTCTGAACTAGAATCTTTGGTACCTTTCTCCCAATCATAACGCTTTGGCCAGTGGGTTATCCGGCGTACCAGGGGTGCATTTCATATTCCCAGTAATCTTCATATTTTTTATCTTTTCCCTATCTCATCTTCACGGTGACAGACAAATCATTTGAGCTGAGAATTCTAGTCCAAATAATGCATTGAATTATGGAAATAATTATCACCATAACTTTGATCAACAAATATTAGCTATTTTTTCTTAATTTATTGGCTAATATACTCGGGAGAAAATATCGATGTTGAAGTTGTCAATTTTTTCTTTCTGAATTGACGTCCCTTAGCCACGCACGCTTTTCCTGAAAAGGTTAAGCCAATTGTCAAGACTAATGAGATCGATTCCATGTGAACGGATACAATCATTAAAGAAACTGGTTAATTGATTTCGAAGCAAAGGTTCGGTGATTGGAGTCACTTCATGAAGTCAATTTATCGCGCAAGGAATTTAATGAGGTTTATCTAAGGGGCGTAATTAGTACTTTCTCCAGGATGTTAACTCTTCTATCTATTTCCGCTGATTATCTCTTATTTCTTCACCTTTCTCTATTTCTCTCTTTCACTCTCGGTCTCTCCCTTTCAATCACCCTTCTATCTCTCCTTCTCTCTCTCTCTCTCTAACACACACACACTTTCTCTTTCTTTGACTCATTCTGCTTGCATGCCATTTTCTCTCGATGTTCTCTTCCTCTTTAACCCATTTATTTCGGATTCTCGCTTTCTTCATCCTTTAAAATCAGTAGAGTATGCGATTCAATTCTCCGGTAACGACTCAACTTTAGTTTATTTCCATGATTACCACGCTCTTTCCCTCTTCCTTATCCTCTCAACCTATCCTCATAGTTATATGCTCTCTCTCTCTCTCTCTCTCTCTCTCTCTCTCTCTCTCTCTCTCTCTCTCTCTCCTTGTTTTCTTCAAAACTTCCATCTTGCCATCCTGTCTCTGTCTGTCTGTCTGTTCGTCTCACTCTCTCTCCTGCTCTTCATAATCGTTTTCAAACCTTTTCCTTTTTTTCATTAGCTCATACTCCTTCTTACTCAATAGTCACTTTCTCTCTCTTTTTCTCTCTCTCTCTCTCTCTCCTCGTTTTCATCTGCATTTTGTCTCTGCCTACCTGTGTGTTTGTCTCTCTCTCCTCCTCTCCATAACCGTTTTCAAACCTTTTTCATTACCTCATATTCTTCTCACTCAACCCCCCTCTCTCTCTCTCTCTCTCTCTCTCTCTCTCTCTCTCTCTCTCTCTCTCCTGTAGCTCTTTCCTTGCACACAGTTGTTTTTGCGTTCCTCCCAAATTTTCGTACTTCCTGAGACCCTGAGCAAACGCAACGAACTATATTTTTATTCAATAAATACTTTTAAAGGGTGTCTAATAAGAAAATCGATATTTTTTTTGCAGCTGAATATTTCGCTCTGGGTTGAACATCTCATATCTCTCTTGAATGAATCTAACAGTATCAGCAATTGCGCATGTAGTCTTGAATCTTTCCTCGCTTCTCGACGCTAGTTGTGTTCAACTCGACGTACACAAATATAAATATTTGCCCGAGTCATTGGCAAAGAAATGAATCACGCAGAAGCGCACGGGTTGGTGAAGTTTGATCTTTGTCAAATAAAAAAAGGAAAAAAAAAAAAAAAAGAAAAAAAAAAGAAGGAAAATGGATTTGACAAATGGTCAAGAAATTCACGTGACCCCCTACCGACAATCTTTGAGCTATCACGAATACGGGGAAATGTCCTCTTAGACTTGCCCAGAGAGCAAGAGTATTTTCGACGGCAACTGACGCCGGTGATTGGTGATGTTCCGGAAGAATCAATAGGAGAACAGCAAACGTTCAGAAATCTCCATAGCTCGTTTAAAACTAGGCTGGACTCTATGAAGGCCTCTGGTAGGAAATAATCTTGAAAATATTG
Source organism: Thysanoteuthis rhombus (assembly GCA_963457665.1). Lineage (NCBI taxonomy): Eukaryota > Metazoa > Mollusca > Cephalopoda > Oegopsida > Thysanoteuthidae > Thysanoteuthis > Thysanoteuthis major. The sequence goes on from OY735200.1 coordinate 62,299,821, forward strand.
ATTGAACATTTATTTTCTGTTGCTTGCAGAAAGGCACTGTTTTGTTTTTTTTTCATTTGCCTTTTTTTTTTCCTGAGACACACACTAGAATCATTTGTGATATCTTACAGCATCAATCTTTGATGGTCTTCGCGATGAACGATAGCAGAAATTCTAATTTTACATGCTAATCCGGTAGATTTCTTGATTGATATAACAGTAGCCACAGAGTTCACATCAAGGTTCATACAGTAACATATTTCTTGTCTGTTTGTGTGTTATTGTGTGTCAAGCATAATTGATCTATATTCAAAATATTTGTAAGCGCATTCATACGTGTTGTGTCCGGAAAGTATCCAGCGATTCTTTATCAACGAAAAATAGCTTACCTAGGGCAATGTTATCTAAGTTTTCTTCTAAGTACTCCACTTGGAGCTCACACATGAATTCCAACGTCGCTCTCACTTTTTCAAAGCGTAATGTGCAGTCTTCTTTGCGTTCTGCTTAATCTCGTCCACATTCTAAAATTCCGATTTTTACGGTGGTATTAGCTTTCAGATAACGTCAGGAGTTGGAAAGAGTTATATTGGCCTTGGCTGGGCTGGGCTGGGCTGGGCTTGGAGAGATAGGAATGACCGGGTCGGAAGTGATAGAGCTGGTTGATGCAATATTTTGTCAGAAAATCTCTGAATGACTAATGGAGATGATTTGCTCCCTTGAGCAAATGCAACGGTCTGAAAGTACCCAAGATCCGATCGTTGTTTTTTGTTACGTGAAAGCCACGTGACCAGTACATCGATAGATTCTAACTGGCCAGATACTTTCAGGGTCTGTACATGTATATGTGGGTGTGTTTTGTGCGTGCATATATGCGCATGTTTGAGAGAGAGAGAAAGAGTGAGAAGATGGTTAATTGTGTGCTGACGTGAACATATGAGACAGACAAAGAGAGAGAGAGAGAGAGAGAGAGAGAGAGATTGGGGCTGAGATCAGTCTGCCATTTGTGTTACTGACGTTAATGCTAGAATTTCGCACCCTGGGGAAGGCCAGAATCACGAATGCTGATTCTTTTGACGGACACGTATCTACCAATCGGAAGGTTTGCCTGGAACAATCTATCTTTCCTTCATATGGCCATGCCCGAGACGATATAAAATTCGGTAAACACATAAACATTTCCCATATATATATATATATATATATATATATATATATATATGTCTGTGTGTGTGCGTGTGTGCGTGTGTGTACTCTTTAGCAGCAATTTTTTCTTCCATATAAGCTTCGTTGAATATGACAGTCAGCAATATTTTTTTTAACTTGTATTTTTTTTTTGAGAGCAAGAAACAGTTACTAAATTGTAAATATAAATCTTGTCTGCCATATTCAATAGAACATATATGCATGTATGTAAGTTTATCTATACCATTTTACATAATATAAAGTATCACACGTGCACACACAAGTATGTCTATCTATCCATCTATCAATATATATATATATATATATATATACATATATATGAAGTCGACGATGGTAATAGTTTAATGGAAATATTACTAAAGACAACCATTTCCGACAGTTTGTTTTCTGATTTAAATCATTTCATAGCTAAAACAACTTACTATCACAAGGAAAAAAATCACAGTATCTACTCCGAATGTCAATGCACATGCTCTGCACGATGACATCCAATGGGGAAGATGAAAGTTTAAATCCGAAAAGTGTCCTTCGTTGGACATAAACTTTCCCCAGGATTCAGTAGACCTCTCATGGGCATTGCAGGGTCAATGTTTCCTGAACCTGTCTATTTTGTCACGCCATTTTATATTTTGCCAGCCACAGTTTCGCATATGATCCGTGGGGATCCACTTTGTGAGCTATGATGTCAAGCAGTTTTCTGTCATTCTTGAAACGTAACCAGGTTTTTTCTAATGGATTCTATGATATCCCTAAATCCTGTTTTTTTTTTTATTTATTTAATATAATGCGCAGTTTTGTGAATACTCTCTTTTGTGAATGTTGAGCATTATTATCCTATATGCACGTTGCCTGGTTCTCAGTTTGATGATCGATCATATGATTAGATTCTCTGCTTCAGCTCCATAGGTGACTATCGGTCGGATGTATTTGTTGTAGAGCCTTCCTTTTAAAACTGATAGTATTTTCTTGTTTTTAAAGATTGAGCTTGCTCTACCGAAGGCTTTTTTTTTTCATTTGAGTGTTCCATAGAGATTTGTTATCAATTGTAAATAGTAGTCTACTTTTTTAGATTTTCGTTTTCGATTTTGATTTTTGTGTTTTTGTCAAACATAAGTTTGTTTCACTGAAGTTCATGGACAGTACAATTTTTTTGCTCTCATCGTTCAGTTCGGCTAGCTTAGAAGTAACAATAATAATAATAATAGATAAAACAAAAAGGTATCCCTGTGGCAGTAGAAGAGACACATCAGAGGCAAGGCTGAAGAGATACAAGCAGAGGACTGTCCAATACAAACAGAACCGCACATTCCAAAACAACGAGAGAAAGTTTTATCGAGATCTGAACGGAAAAAGAAGACAGAAGATAAAATCAGATTTCACAGAGACCAAGAACTTCTAGGACAACATATAGGGACACCTGAAAATACAACCCCAACGAAACCCCAGAATGGTTAGGGAACAGAAAGAGAACCCAAAGACGTAGACAATGGAGAACCAATAGTATTAAATAAAACCAAAATGAAACACGCTCTCAGGAAAATAGCGAACTGGAGAGCGCCAGGATTTGATGGGATCCACGGATATTGGTTTAAGACATTCACCACACTATACGACAGGCTCATATACCAACTTCATAATTGCCTAAACGAGGGCAAAGTACAAGAATGGGTGACAAGGGGCAGAACAATCCCCATCCAAAAGAACCCTGAAAAACCAAATGTGGTAGGCAATTATAGACCTATCATGTGCTTACTACTCACGTGCAAAATCCTGACTGGACAAATAGTAGAGAGAAAGTATATATATACATGGAAAGAAGGGGACTATTGCCAGGAGAACAGAATGGATGCAGGAAAAAAACCAAGGGGACGAATGATTTAATTTACATCGATCAAATGATCCTAAAAGAAGTTGAAAAGAGGAAGAAGTACATTGCAATGGGATGGATAGACTATAAAAAAGCGTACGACATGATTCCACACAGCTGGATACTCGAATGCCACAGAATGTTCAAGATCAGTGAACCAGTGATGAGACTCATTGCCAACTCTATGAAAAACTCGTAAGTAGACTTGACAATCACAGGGCAAAATTTTCCAGAGGTAAGTAGAAAAAAGGGGGAATCTTCAAGGGAGACTTGCTGTCTCCACTACTATTTGCTCTAACTATGATACCACTGAACAGAATCCTGAAAAACAGCAAAGAAAACCAATTCTCCAGAACAAAAGGAAAAGTCAACCACCCAATATACATGGACTATTTAGAATTATTTGCAAAAAACGGGGGAGAGCACGAGACACTGTTCAACAAAGTGAAAGGTTACAGTAATGACATTAGGATAGGATTTGGAGTAGAAAAATGTGCAATAATAGTAATGCACAAAGGAAAGCTCGCAACGGCAGAATAAATCAAACTCCCAGACAGCTGGAAGATTAGAGCATTGACTGCACCAGACCGATAAAATAACCTGAGAGTTCTCAGATGTGACTCCATAAAACGGGAAGAAATGAAGGAGAAAATGAAAGGAGAATACCTTAAGGGGATAAGGAAAATATCAAAGACCAAACTAAACAGCAGGAACCTTATAAAGGGAATGAACACATAGGCCGTATCGGTAATAAGATACACAGGACCATTCCTTGGATGGACAAATGAAGAACTCCAATCAATGGACAGGTGAACAAGGAAGCTTATGACAATGCATAGAGCCTTACATCCCAGAGATGACACAGATAGACTATACGTGGAGAGAAAAGAAGGTGTCAGAGGGCAAGTAAGCCTAGAGGGCTGTGACCAAAGAGCTAAAGCAGATCTAGAAAAGGACGTGAAAACAAACAGTGAAGACATCATGAAGAGTGCCCAAAGCAGCACGACGAAGATCCAGAAAGTAAAAAAAATGAAGCAACACTGTAAACAAGGAAAGAAAAATGGGAACAGGAAAAATTATACGGAGAATTTATAAGACAAATACAGAGTGTAGCAGACGATAGATTATGGACATGGCTACGAAAAGGAAACCTGAAGAGAGAAACGGGATCGTTCATCATTGTAGCTCAAAAAAATGCTTTAAAACGAACTATATCAAAACTAAAATCAACAGAAAACAGACAAACTGCAAGTGCCGCCTATGAGGTGAAAAAGATCAGACTGTAAATCACATAACCAACGAATGTAGTCAACTAGGAGTATAAACACAAACAAAATAGAGTTGCTACAGTGATACACTGGGAACTAAGTAAACGAATGGGGTTTAACCACACGGATGGTTGGTACCAGCACGAACCGGAGACAGCCCTGGAGAATGGGAACCAAAAATTACTTTGGGACTTTGACTTCCGCCAGACCACTTCATTCAGGTAGGAAAACCAGACCTGGTAATCGTGGACAAGAGGAAAAAACTGCCAAATAATAGACGTGGCTATGCCTGCAGACCAAAGAGTGAAGAAGAAAGAGACCGAAAAACTGGAAAAATATCAGGATATGACAAGAGAAGTGAAGATCAGGTTAGTACCAGTAAAAATTAGAGCAGTAGGAACTGTCTCTAGGATACTGAGGGCGAGACTGGAGGAGCACGGGATAAAAGGAAGAATTGAGACTGTATAGACCACAGCACTGCTAGGAAATGCACAAATACTGAATGCTAGAAATATAAGATCTATGACTCTACCTATTAGCAGGGGCCTAGCAGTGGCCTAGCGGAGGAGGAGGGAGACAAATACTCAAATGGCAGTGGAGGCGCAAACCTCAGCACTGGTGTGATAGGTGAGGGAGAGATGAGATGAGATAAGGTTTGAAGACCTGAGGAGACTTACTCTCACTCTGCATTCAGCAATGACCACTGGGCAACTGGTATGGAGAAGAGGGCTGAAGACTTGAGAAGACTTGCTGTCATACAACTTCCAGTAGTAACCTCTAGGCAACTGGCGTGATGCTGCTGCTGCTAATAATAATAATAATAATAATAATAATAATAATAATAATAATAATAATAATAATAATAATAATAATAATAATAATAATAATAATAACCTGTGCAGACTTATTGTCACTCAGCCTTCAGCAATGACCACTGGGCAACCGGTGTGAAACTGTAAACTGCAGTATTACTGCGACCTATGAGAACTAGGAGAGAAGGGCATGAGACTTGAGGAGACTTGCTGTCACTCAAACTCCAGCGGTTACCACCAGGCAACTGGTGTGAGATTGCAAATGATAATAATGATAATAATAATAATAAGGGTGGTTCATGGATAATTTTTCATAGCCAGCCCGAGAGAAAAAATAATGGGGTTTGGGCTATTCCTTTTCTAGTAGTACGTTTCTTCACTAACTCAGACTGGTAAAATACAGTAAATATTCTCATAAGTGTTGGGAATTTTGAAATCCATCAGCAACACTAAACTTTCTCATAAATGCTCTTGACGGATAATTGAGTTCCAACTCATCTATGCATCTATTTCTAAATATTGATGAATTGCTCATCTTGGAGCAATAAACAACTAACTAGAATAATGTTCCATTACTACTGCAGTGTGACTGATCTCTACTGGGTGCCCCAAACTAATAGATTTGTGTTGCATAATAACAAGTTTAACGATCCTGATTTTCAAGGTAGAATGGAAATCGGGGCAGCATAATCTTCCGACTTTTCCACACCCTTATATTTCGTATATTACGAAATTGACCTTACTAAAAGGAGAGTGTCGCAAGATTGTGGTAAGAGATCAACCCGGTTGAGATGTTGCAAAATAAGAAAGTAAAAGTTAAGTCACCATCCAGTTGAACCGATCAGAATGTATTTATTTGTACAGGTTGTGGCGAGTCTCCCTCGCAACAATCTCATTTCTTTCTGTTAACAAATGTGTTCCAGCTTTGGCACTTGTACGTTTTCATGCATAGTTCTTCTGAAAAGAAGAAACGTTCTCTGCTGTGTATGCATATACGTGTGAATGGAATTGTCACAAAACAAATATGGCAGCGTAGAGACCAGGGGAAAGGCAATGTGTTAATGTGCCGCAAAGACGGATTACCATAGGAAATACACTTAGAAGGTTTGCAAGAAGTTTTCTTCCTTCAAGATAATCTCACTGATTTTCTGTTTGAACAAGAGCGTGAAAGTATATAACAAAGATTAGAAGAGCAATTCACAAAAACATATATGCGAAAATTGCTGGCAATATCTATCTATCAATCTATTTATCTATATATATATATATATATATATATATATATATATATATATATATATATATATATATATGTATGTATGTGTGTGTGTGTGTGTGTGTGTTGTTTATCTACAGTGATAGCGCTGAATATTTGAAGATAGGGGGAAAATAGAGAGATAGTCACAATGTTGTTGTTACAGATCAGTTTCATGCAACCATCGCGATCAACGGACAACTTCTGAGTGTATTTATGAAAAAGCTCAAAAATGCATGTATCCATATATATATATATATATATATGTGGGGGGAGTATTTATGTATATGTGTTCGTGCAAATACCTGTCTCAAATGGGCTATGAAATGTAACAGCCTGAAACTTCTCAATAATGCTGACCAATCATCTTACATTCACTTGAAGCATAAATCAGACGATCTTTTTAAAAGTCTACTCAGAAAAAAATCACTAAACCGAGCACTAATTCAGGAAATTCTTAGATAAAAATCTTCAAAATACTCATTTTTATAGATGAAATGACACACATTAAAGTGCTTATCTTTTGCCCATCGGTTGATGAATTTCCCAGTTGTCCTCTAATCTAGTCACTCAAGCGACCGTGTGTTAAAAGTCATCGTAGGTATCTAGTAAAAAATACTACCTCCATTATCAATGATGTCGTTAGAAGTTTGTATTTTGCATACTGTAAATGACACATATAGTTGTACCTATACCCTAGAAGGCTGCTTGGAACACATACACAATATATATTGCTTCACTAAGGTCGATTAATTGGAGGAGAAGTAAGCACTAAGCATCCGAAACATCAATTTGTACTTTTTAAGTTGGCTCGATTAAACGGATTGATGGCCCCGATGAGCAAGGAAAATTATTACAAATATAACCAAGTTATTTTGGGCTTTCAAGTTTTGGCCCAAATAAATGGATGCCCCAATAATCGAGGACCAATTAAACCAAAATCTACTTTATTTGTATATTCGTGAAGATTATTTGAATATTTGAATATAGAGAATGATAAGCAACCTAAGATTTGTGGACAACATCGTCCTTTAGGCAGAGAACCTACATGAACTCCAACTAATGCTAAATGAACTAAATGGAGAAAGCAAAAGAGTTGGCCAACACATGAACTCCAGTAGAACAAAAATCATGAGCAACGATCACACGGAGAATAAAGACATAACCGTCAGAATCGAAGATGCAAAACTTGGGAAAACAGACTACTACATCTACTTAGGACATCAAATCTCAATGAAATCGTAAAAAGAAGAGGAAATCAAGCAAAGAATCACTCTAGGATGGGAAGCCTTCGGCAGAGCAAACTAAACCTTCAAAAACAAGTTGATCTAAATAATCCTAAAATTAAGAGTATACGACCAATGTATCCTCCCTGTAGTCACATATGGAGCATTAACATTGAACCTGACCAAGAGGCATACTCGAAAACTGAGAAGCATACAACGTGCACTCAACCTCACAGATATCACAAGACAGCACAGTATATAAGGAAGGAAATGGGAGACAGACACATCATAAAATCTATTAGAAAACTTAAATAACAATGGGCAGGCCATGTTGCAAGAATGACAGACAGTCGATGGACATCACGACTCACAACATGGATCCCCAGTGATCACATGCAAAATCCAGGCCGACAGAATAAAAGGAGAGATGAACTTGACAAATTTAGAAAATACTGGCTCCGCAACGCCCACGATTGAAAAGTGTGGCGAATTCTGGGGAAGGTCTATGTCCAACAACAGACGTTAAAAGACTGATGATGATGATGATGTACTCTGGATGTGTAAATGGAAAGCTTCTTATCAAGTTGCCAAAAACTGTTTACTAAAGTCTGTGTTTGACATGGGGGAGAGATTTCAGTGGAAATCCTGTTCAAATTTACAACGTTTTCTAGTTGTTGCATTAGTCATCCAGACACTCTCCGAAATGCCATCTAACGACAAAAACAGAAAGAAATATTTGCAAAAGCGAACACAAAAAAAAAAATGATGAAAATGAATAAAAGTTGAATAAAGAGAAGACAAATTGAAACAGCACCGAAAGATAAAATGCCGAATTGAAAGAAACCAAAGAAAACAGACTGGAAAAAGAGATGAAAAAAAGATGGAAGGGGAAAAAGACAAATAAAATGGAGTAGTAAGAAGATACTCAGAAAACTTGAAAAAAAAAAGGGGGAAAATAAAGAGTAAACTATTTAACAAGAATTGTCTTTTTTCGTGTAATGTTTTTAGCCGTGATAAACATGAACACTTATTAGATTTCGCAATCACATGCATCAGCAAACTAATTCATGTGAGAATTAAAGCAATTCCGCTCTATGATACTTACTTATATATATATATATATATATATATATATATATATATATATATATATATATATATATATATGTATATATATATTCATAAGTGTGTGTGTGCATATATATGTGTGTGTGCGTGCGTGTGTCCAAGGTTACTTATGCGTTATTTTTTATTACTAATACCTTCTATGTAACTGCAACACGCAAATATACAACAAATAACAATAGTTTGTTATCAAACATTCATGAATATGGATTAGATTGCACGTGCGCGCGAACACACACACACACACACACACACACACACACACACAACACACACATATATATATATATATATATATATATATAGTGTTTATTCGAAATGGATATATAATCTGACTGAAATAATTACAAATTTTGTTGTATTATTTCGAACCTATTTGAAATGATCTCCCATTCTCACGCTATATATATCATTTGGCCAACACAGCGTAAAAATAAACAATTTAAGAAAATAGGTGTACTGTAAGAATCAATTCGATAGGATAGCTGCTTATTGTAGCCTCGCTCTCAACATTAAGTTAAATAGCTGCTAGTAATGCAAGGTCCCATATATATATATATATATATATATATATATATATATATATATATATATATATATATATATATATATATATTAGGGGTCTTTGCATTACCAATGGCTGTTCAGCACATATATATTTATATATGAAGGAGAGGACTTTGAAAGAACGACAAAATGAAAATAATGCAAAGCCAGTTCCCTCCAATAAATACACACACACACACACACATCTATATATATTTGTAATTTTCTTATTCTATTTTGAACACTTTTAGAACAAAAAAGAGATTAATGGTGATACAAGTTCTTTTGGTTTCTGCATTTACTCTAGTATTTTGTATAAGGATGATTTGAACTATCGCTGACCTCATGTGACCTCTGCTTGATCACAAGCAAATTTGAATTCATCCTACTTAAGGGCAGTAGCTTCATTTTTTGGTGTATTAGAATACTTCGAGTGTCCTACAGTGTATCCATATAATCTTATTTATTGTAGGAACAGGTCTCAAATAAAGCATGTTACCTTGTGCATTTGTCAAATATTGTCACCATTGTATCTAGTGATAGTTGGAGCTCCAGGAAAAAGGTAGCAAGTGGAAGCTTCACTTAATTTGTGAGGAAATTGAAAAAAATTGGGAATATCAAGTGTATCCAGCATTAAGTAGAAACGGGAAACTGGTGAAGATTTGTGTCGGGAAGTGTGGACGAAAGCGTGTTTTGACCCACGAACAAAACAACGATTGACAAATCTATGCAATGCCTGTGATACATAATGCAGTTAGAGTCTGTGGAACGATGTAAAGGCAATACACAAAAAAGTGTATATCGGGCGGAGGCCCAACAACGCAGGAAATCTGAGCACTGAAATTGGGTAATTATTGATAGTATTGCGTGATTATTGTATATAAATCCCAACCGATATTACAATTTGGATTCATATACATTTTTATCTCGAGCCACCGACGACAACACGAGAGAAGATTGGAGCAACCGAACTAAACAAAACCATTGAAAATGATCGAAGAGACGATAATAAAAGAAGATATGCGATAGTATTAATCGAAAAAAAAAATTCGAAATATCTATGGGTTTCGAAGCTATCAGCAAAACAATCAGTGCATGAAAAATGCAAATAACTTTTGTAATCCAAGAAAAAAGAGACATACCAACGGATGGAGACAGGATCGTCAAACATGCCCAAAGATTCTACAAAAAGCCACAATACCTCCAAACAACGGACGCAAAGCAATGAGCAAGATTTATACGACGCAGGTAATCACTTCGATGGGCTTGTAGAAGTTACTCCGTCAGAGGTAAAGCAAGTCAACAAACAAAAGCAAAAGCACCTGGACAAGATAAAATCACCATCGACCCACTCTAAACAAAGCCTATCGATTCAGTTTACGTCTAAAACAGAGTGACGTCTAAGAATCATGATTATGCTGTATAAAGTGCCAACCCAAACGATTTCAACAACTTACTCAACTGCTTTTGCAAAACTTTCACAAAAGACATCACGAACCGAATCATCTAAATGCAACACAAAAACTAACCACGGGAACACGCTGGCTTTAGAAGAAGCTACTCGACCATTGACGATCTCCATGTGTTAAATCAACTGAAAGGGGTAGCAGCAGGATATAAAATGCAACTTTCTATAGCATATGTTGGCTTCAGAAGCCTTTAACTCAGCGGAAATCCCAAGAGTCGTTGATGCTATCGTACAAAAAAGAGTAGAACACTTATACGTCAGTATCATTTAACATATGTACTGACAGAGCAGTTTCTCTATCAGGTTATATTGATACTTCTGCTGAAAAAAAAGGGGTGAAACGGGGTGATACCAGTTCAATTGATTTCTTAACAGTCTGCTTCGAAATGATCTTCAAAAACCTACACTGGGAGAACAAAGGAATCCAAATAGACGGCAAATACCTGATCAACCTCAGATTTCCTGACAACATCATCCTTTTCGCTGAGAACCTCCCTGGTCACAGAATAATCCTAGATGAAATGAATAAAGAAGAGGAAGAAAATTTGTCTTGACAAGAACACCAGTACAATCATGTCATGTGCAACGAACATGTTGAGTACTAAAACATAACAACCAAAATCAAAAATGCAGAGATAAAGATGATAGACCACTACATCTACCTAGAACAATAGATCTTCATGAAATCCTCAAAGGAAGAAGAAATCAAACGAAAAAATACTTTAGAGCGACAAGCTTTTTCGGGAGAGAAAGCTCGAACTTTATAAACTATAAAATTCTGTTAATCTAGAAAGAGAATTATGCAACCTATACATCTTCTTAGTAGTCACCTATGGAGCTGAAACATGGAACCTAACTAAAAGCTTGGCCCTCACAATAAGAACCACACAACGTGTGCATGAGAGAATCACGCTAAATATGACATGGAGAGATTATACATCAGCACTGTTTAATAGGAGACAAACAGGAGTCAGATATATCAAATCCATAAGAAAATTCAATTTGCAATGGGCTTGTCAGGTTACAAAAATGTCAGACGATTGCTCGGCGTCAAGCCGCACAAAACAAATGCAGAACTACAGTAGGCATAATAATGACATGACGAACAGGACAAGTTCAGAAAGTACTGGCTTTGCAACGCCGATGATATAGAGGCCTGAATAACGGACGTTAAAAGGCTGCTGCTTCTGTTGATGACGATATTAGACATGTACATGTGTGCTTGAGAGTATCCACACGTATATATATATATATATATATATATATATATATATATGTGTGTGTGTGTGTGTGTGTGTGTGTGTGTGTGTGTGTACACGTTATAGCTTCATCAAATAGTGTTGTTGATGTGTATATGTTGGCCTGTGTGTAGATATCATCATCATCATCATCATCATCAGTCTTTTAGCGTCCGTCGTTGGACATAGACCTTCCCCAGGATTTGCCACACTTCTCTATCATGGGCGTCACGGAGCCAGTACTTCCTGAACCTGTCTAGTTCATCTCTCCATCTAATATTTTGCCGGCCTCGGTTGCGCATATGGTCTCGGGGAATCCATGTTGTGAGTCGTGATGTCCATCGATTGTCAGCCATTCTTGCAACATGGCCAGCCCACCGCCATTTGAGATTTTTTATGGCTTCTATGATGTCTCTAACTCTTGTCTTTTCCCGGATGTGTTGTGCTGTTTTGTGGTCTCTCCATGTGAGGCCCAGCATTATTCTTTCATGTGCACGTTGCATGGTTCTCAGCTTACGGGTCTGTTTCTTGGTTAAGTTCCATGTTTCAGCTCCATAAGTGACTATTGGGAGGATGCATTGGTTATACACCCTTCTCTTTAGGATTAATGGGATCTTATTATTTTTGAAGGTTGAGCTAGCTCTGCCAAAGGCTTGCCATCCTAGTGTGATTCTTCGCTTGATTTCTTCTTCTTTTGAGGGTCTCATGGAGATTCGTTGCCCTAGGTAGATGTAGTGGTCTACTTTCTCGAGTTCTGTGTCCTCGATTTCGATCTTAGTGTTCTTATCTCCAATGTGGTTGTTGCACATGATCTTCGTCTTGCTGAAGTTCATGTGCAGGCCGACTTTCTTGCTCTCCTCATTTAGTTCATCTATCATTAGTTGGAGGTCGTGTAGGTTCTCTGCAAAAAGGGCTATGTCGTCTGCGAATCTGAGGTTGCTCAGATACTCGCCGTCTATTTTAATTCCTTTACTCTCCCAGTCTAGCCTTCTGAAGATCATCTCGAGGCAGGCTGTGAAGAGTTTAGGTGAGCTGGTATCACCTTGTCTTACTCCTTTCTGGAGCTGGAAGGGGTCCGAGTCTTTATGTAGCCTGATAAATGAGCTGCCGTGATTGTATATATGTTTCAACACTTCAACATATACTGGATCTACACCTTGCCGACTGATGGCCTCCATGACCTTAGGGATTTCTACTGAGTCGAACGCCTTTTTGAAGTCGATAAATGCTACGGCAAGTGGTAGTCTATACTCTGCTGCTTTTTCTTTCAGTTGATTTATCGAGTGCAGGTGGTCCATGGTCGAGTAGCTTCTTCTAAAGCCAGCCTGTTCACGTGGCTGGTTTTCATCGAGTGTTTTTGTGATTCGGTTGGTGATGATCTTTGTGAAAAGTTTATATACACAGTTGAGTAGGCTTATAGGCCTATAGTTGTTGAGGTCTTTCGGGTTTCCTTTTTTATATAATAGCATTATTATAGCAGTATTCCAATCGTCTGGGACTTTACTGTGTTTTAGACACAGGTTGAAGAGGACAGCCAGTTTCCTATTGATGGTTTTACCTGCTTTTCGGAGTAGGTCGATGGTGATGTTGTCTGGTCCAGGGGCAGTTCCTTTCTTTGTCTGTTTAATGGCTTCCTTCACCTCCCACGGGGTTACTTTTGGGAAGTCCTCTAGTTGTTTGCCCGTGTCTTGCGTATCTTGCTCATTGTTTTGCAGTCCTTGTTTGGACGAATAAAGTTTTTGGTAGAATTCTTTGGCGCGTTCGACAATCCTGTCTCTGTCTGTTGTTAGGTTTCCATTTTCCTCGAGTATGCTAGTTATTTGCCTTCGTCCCGAGTTGAGGAGTTTGTTTATAGCTTTGAAGCCCCGACCTTTTTCAAGAGTTGATTCAATGACTGCCGTTGTGTATCTCCTTCTGTCTTCTCTTCGTTTCTTCTTGATTAATTTGTTTAGTTCAGCCTCTTCAATTTTCTCCCTCGTTGTTGTCGGTGGCTTGAGGTTTCTGCGTTTTTCCATGAGATTTTTAGTCTCATCCGAGATTTTGCTAATGGGTTGTTTGCCCATTGGCTTGAATGTAGAGGCTACTTCAATTATTGACGTTGTCATTTTGCTGCTTAGTTCGTTGATGTTGGTGCTGTCTTGTTCAGTAAGAATTCTGAATCTGTTCTTCAATTCGAGCTTGAAAGATTGAACGTGCTCTTTTGGTATGTTTAGAGGCTGCGGATGGTTCCAAATCGATTTCTTATGTTTAAGAAAACGTGTACTTCCATTGTACATGAATGCAGGCTATACGTAGAGAACATTTTCCCTTCCCAACGAAACTGTTGTCATAGCAGACATGAAACAATTTCCTTTCAATTTGTTTTACTGTTTTTGAACTTTTCAAATTGGTTTTTGCCTAAATTATCGACAGTCAAATTTTACACACGTGTCACCAAATCCATTCGAGAAAGCAGTTGTGTAAAAGATGAAATTCTGAAATTGTCCATAAACCAGAGTTTGTTTTTGTTAAACGACTATATAAAAGCTGCTACCATGATTTTCAGCTGGTATCAGTTGAATCAGTGATTTCCTTTAATTGTTTATTCTATTTACGTTGTCGAGACCAAATGATACATTCATTTTGTAATAACGGGACTTGATTCCAAATATAGTTTCGGTATAATACAACGCAAATCTATAATCACTCTGTCGGATCATGCATCTATTCCTCAATAACACACACACGCACGAATATATATATATATATAAATATATAAATATATATATATATATATATATATATATATATATATATACATATATATATATATATATATATGTGTGTGTGTGTGTGTGTGTGTGTGTTGTGTGTGTGTGTGTGTGTTTCCAAACAGATATATGACACCTGGCTGAAATGGTATTCCTAACCGGTGCCAAATGTCGATGTTTCAGCCTAGGGGAAAAGCAAGATTTCTGTATGTTGATTTTTTGGCAGCCCAGACGTCCCAACTTTGAATACTGACATAATATAATTTCCCTCCATGCATCTGGCCTTGAACCGTATTACACTTTGTAAATATCATGACAGCTGGCTTTTATTCATTTTTCTGTTTTCTCTTGATACGTATATATGATTTTAATATTTGTAGTATATATGTGTGTGTGAGAGAGTATATATATATATATATATATATATATATATATATATATATATATATATGTATGTATATATATATGTGCGTGTGTGTGTGTGTGAGTATATATATATATATATGTGTGTGTATATATATATATATATATACATATATATGTATATATACGGATGTGTTTATACGCACAAAAACACAAACATGGGCACGCACATACACACACACACATACACACACACACACACACACACTCATATAAACATATATGTTACCAGTCTTATTTCTACTTCTGTTGGATATTTGTTCCATTTAGGGTCATAAAATTTCTTTCACAGACTTTTCAACTACTTCTCTTCCAACGTCATTCCTCAAAGTATAATCAAGTGACTGTAAACTCAGGAAATTTTTGAAAATATTTTGCTAAAATAAGTAGAGCAAGCACACGCACACACATACACATACACACACACATACATACACACATAAATACGTTCACACATTAAAAAAACACAGATAATCTAAGCTACTCTCCAACACATAATTGCATATTTACTTACGTTGTCAGCAAAAGTTGACTAGACGTGATAGAAATAGTGCTCTGTTCTATAAGGATATCAATATCGAATGGTTATTTTGCAAAATACACCAAACAAGTTGCTTCAGCAATTTTGCAAAGTATAGAAACTGCTATGTACATCATTATGTACGTGTCTTATATTGCCTCGTTTTGGTTGCTTGACGCTACAGCGTATAATTCATTTTGAATTCTGGAGAGACTAATATTCAACATGCAATGTTTCTGTAATCTTTGTACATCGTTTACGTGATATAAGGTAGCAAAATTATTCAGCGAATACTAGAAAAATAGGTTCTCCTTGCTTTATTTCGATTGCAGATCTACCCGATGTTAACGTAGCGTAAAGTTCTAAAAAGAAAAGGCCACAAAAGCAAAATGGGGATTTCAGTTCAAGCTTGTCATCGAAGTTCAATGATTCCTCTTCATGAGAAGAAACGGGTAATGTCCTACTCGAACCCATGAAGGTCGGTCACCATTTCTGTTTTTTTGCAAATCGATATCTCATCTTGAAGGATGTCAGATAATTAGAGCTTGCTAAGGTCTTCTTTATTCCTTCGATTTTTTCATCTAATTTTTTTTCCGAATAGCCCATCTCCTGACCTTCATTTGACAACCGTCTTTCCCCCCCTTCTCCTTTTTCCATCCTCTTTTCCTCCCACCACCGCTGTGTTCGTGCTTCTTCTTCTTCTTCTTCTTCTTCTTCTTCTTCTTCTTCTTCTTCTTCTTCTTCTTCTTCTTCTTCTTCTTCTTCTCCTCCTCCTCCTCCTCTTTCTTCTTCTTCTTTCTTTCTTTCTTTCTTTCTTTTCTTGTTATTTTTCATTTGTATCATCGTTTTTGTCTTCGTTTCTTTATATTCATTCAGTTTCTTTCCATATAGCAGAATGTCACATGCAAGACGAGGGTAGAAAGATTGCTTCACGCGGAACTTCCCCGTTGATAGGTTCAGTCCGCCTAGAAAATTATTACTGCAATTTTTTGCTCCCACCTGGCAACGGACACCGACGTCTGTTATCACTAAGAAATACGTAACTATTTCAGCCACAAAGCAAGTTAACCCAACATCTCTTTACTTTTTTTTTCAATGACATCTCCAATTTTTCCTTTCCTTTCATCTTTTTCTCATTTTTTTAAAACTCTTGCCAGTTCTGTGGTTTTCTTCTCTCTCACTTTCTTCCTCATTATCATCACTCGGTACTTTCGCTCCCTCTTCTTTCGTTGGCCGTCGACCAGCCTCTATCTGCTTAATCCCTTGTATCATTATAGATCTTCTCCCTCTTTCTCTCCAAAGTCGTATTCGACCTTCTGTTTTCACTTTGCCTCTCCGTCCTCTCCATCCCTACACTCCGCTGTCATCTAACTTTTCTAAATATTTGTTTATTCTGTTTTTGCCATTTTTGTTTCTTTTCCGTTGGCTCATTTCCCCTCAGTGATTTCTCTGTTTCCTGTCTTCGTTTTTTTTTGTTTGTTCTTCATTTTTCTCAGCTGTCCATTCCTCTATCCATTTTTTTCCCCAAGTCTAATTTAACCTATTACAGTTTGAAATTTTAATTAATCCAATTATGACTCTTAATAGCAGCCTCTTTTGGGATGCCTAATCTATTTTATCGAGTGGCTAACCATCGTCGTTGTATCGGACGCGTTGATCTATTGTTGGCCCATTCGTGTTGAATCTCACGTTCATCTATCAATCTACATTGCAATTGATCCATGTATCAAATGGATTATGAAATTGTTATTTTTTTTTGGAGGAATCTCATCTCTCTTTTTTTTCTTTTTTTTTTTCAAATCATTTTCTCTATGTTGCCATTGTGGTCCGTTATCATTGTTCCCTATAATCGGATCTCATTCTGATCGATCAATTCAGTTCTCTCCTCTTTAATTTTATTTGCCTTCTTTCATCTTTCCCGGATAATCTATAATTCCTTCTCCGTTTATCCTGCATTTTTGTCAGTGCCTATCTGTGTCTTTCTCTGTGCGCACGGGAAAATACATACACTTTCGTCACAGGAACGCATGCGCGCACACACACTCACAGAGACGCTCACGAGCACACACACTTATTACTTATATGAATATACGTATCAGGACGTCCAATATAAAAATGCTATTTTATTTCAAGCCTAATATTATCACTGATTTTCGACAACGATGCTAGATTTTTATTCTTCGGATAATATATCAGTAATTCAGAAACAAAATTTCATCACATTTTTAAACAACTACGATCAGAATTTCACTTCCTGACTTTCACTTTATTTTCTTGAATTCTGCATCTGGTGGCAATATAAATGTAAAATTTTAATT
The DNA here is from genome assembly GCA_963457665.1 of Thysanoteuthis rhombus. Lineage (NCBI taxonomy): Eukaryota > Metazoa > Mollusca > Cephalopoda > Oegopsida > Thysanoteuthidae > Thysanoteuthis > Thysanoteuthis major. The sequence continues at coordinate 62,317,819 of OY735200.1, forward strand.
TGAAAATGTGCAAATGTAGATTTTGATCCAGTAATCTAGGAAAGAGTGTCACCAGAATAATATACGATGGAGATTTGAAAGTTGTAGTGGAAAATGGTCTCGGACCCTCAATGAAATGATACACATCAAATCTCAGTGTATCAACTGACGTTTCAAATCATTTGAATGCAGCTTGAAATCAAACCACGATAAATGGTTTTCATTTAAATTGAATGCATGAAACAAAATAATCAAATGTATGGAGACCGGCATGAATCACGTACACGATATTGAAATTGAAAAGGTATGAAATCGATCCGTTTAAGCATTAATTCTATAACTTATGAAGAAAATCTATGAACAAACAAATAATATCTGCACAACGGCTAGATGAAGACGGGAAGCCGTAGCATTAACCGAAATCAGCTTTCATCTTTGGTTGGTTGCGAGCGATTTGCTGGGCAGGAGTGGTTTGATAAATAGTTGCTTTATCTGTAGTAGCCAATCAATTAATGCACACAGATACGCATACCTAATCGAAATAGTGCGTCTAAAACTCAAAGAAACGGTGCCAAATTGCCAGTTCAGTCCGACATGTACTTATTCGCTGAATTTTGAACTGACAATATTACTATATAACGTGGAGAATATCCACCACTGAATTAAGTTCATCGACAAGGGAGGATATTTTGTTGAAATATATATGTTTTGTGCGGAATAAATATTCATTATTAGGCTGCAGATATGGTGATATACCCAAACATAACTATATACCGTGAAGAATATTCACCACTGAATTAAGTTCGTCGACAAGGGAGGATATTTTGTTGCAATATAAATGCTTTGTGCGGAATAAATCTTCATTATTACGCTGCAGATATATTGATGTACCAAAACATATCTTCAATCAGGATCAGGTTGAATTGAAAACTATCCAGGGGACAGCACTACAGGCTTCTCCCGTTATAACGTGGGTGTCGGGATACAAGAAAACTTACCACGTTATAACCGAACTGCAATAAGTGCAGGTTTGGGTTGTGGGTGATTTTCAAGGGTGGGCAATAATAGATGAAAAACAGGTGACATTGTCAATAGTATGAGAGAAAGATTTGAAAAGAAATAACAAAGACGTTTTTGAATTTTGTTATCGAATAATACCTCTAAAATAACTTTAGTATATAACAGGGTACAGTATACTCATGAATAAAAACAAAATATTTACATATTTACAGCAATGACTCAAATTAAGACACAAATTCACAATATATACAAGACAGGTTTTTAATCCATATTTCATATGATTTGATAACTTGTGAAAGAATTAAAGGCATATGAATAAATGAATTACATTATCCCAAAAAAGAAAAAAAAACCCGGGCGCATCCCGAATGTTAAAATAATCCCCAAACTGGTATTGTGTAAACCATCAAAAAATGAGAAAACCCAAGAGAAATCCAATAAAAGTTTCACTGCTTTTTTTGTTTGTTTGTTTGTTTGTTTGTTTATTTGATCAGAAAAAATCATTTATGGAAACGTTGCTTTATATCCGATTGAAGAGATAAATCTCATTAGAATTGATTAAACCTTTGTATGATTAAATAGTTTTGTATTTTCGGAATTTGGCGGCATTGTGGGTTTTGTAAGTTGTCAACCTTTGTTTTTCAAATTGAATACGTTTAATATTAAAGAGATATTGAGTAGTTCTTTTAATGGATTTTCAACTCGCAGTACTCGGGACACGTGAGTGATAATATAGGCAAAGGTTTTGAGGTCCACAGTCCATTCATAGCACGAACTTCGCTATAAAGAACTGTTTTATATTGAGGAAGCCTGTACTAAAATTAGCTACTAAACCGAGGAGAATGCTGAAGTTTGGAGGGACCCATCTACAATGAAAGTCAGTGAGTACTACTGATGTGAAAGCACAAAGAATACGAATGACGAGAAGAAACTAAATACGAACTAAGCAAACCAAGCGACAAAAAACCAAATGATAGAAAAACGTTTCGAGATTAAAATAAGTTTCCAAAATTTGTGCAATAAGACGAATGAATTCCTCTTTGAAAACTTGTCAGAAACGTCTCAAATGTTATTTTTCTAGTATTAATTTAGGATCTTCCTTTTTCAGCGGTGATACCGATTGTTAGACTCGTAGCATTGAAAACAGAACTTTTGAGATATTGGGCTGAGATTTTATCTTTTATTTACAAAGGCACTACCTAAAACTAGCATTTTCCATCAATTCCCATACTGCATTATGTATGTATTTATTTATCCCCAAAGCCGTTTATCTTTCTAACATTCATGTTCTTTTTTTTTTGCCTATTATCTATTTCTTCTCATCTATCTATCTCTTTATCAGCCCCAAGAATACTTTCCTTTACCGCACTTCTGAGATGTCAATTCCATCTAACGATCCGTGAAGAGAAAAGATCTGCTGTAAAATAAACAGTAAAATCAACCAATTTCCAAGTATTGTTAGGTACCTTTTAGAGATCGTATTTCATAAATAACCAATCGTTTTTCTTCATCCAAATCAATACAGAGAAAAAATAGCGGAAAATTATTAGCATAGAGTCTTTGTAATATACTTGTTTAGAAGCTTGGTCAATGGTGACCATGAAGATCTCTTTTCAAGTCTAAGATGATAGGCGTTGAATGAATTTCATCATACCTCATCGAGTTGGTGGCATTTGATAACATACGATGTCTCAGAATAAGGGAAATTGGCTGGATTGAAAATTAAATATGCCTGATGATAATATAATCAGAGGTGCATAAACAGTCTATGGCTGTCATTTTTTCAAAATTTCAAAGAATCTGAATCATCCTAGAGAGATTACTTTTCTTTAAATATGGAAATGTAATAAAACCTTGCATTCTGATGGAATATGAATTCAAAAATTGGATATATACTGCGTTACATATTGATCCGAATATTCAAGGATATTGAGTCAATTACTGAATATTTGAACTGATTCAAATATCAAGTCAAATATTACTAGGAAATATGATTCTCTCCTGCTATATTTATCACGTACAAAATATATCGAAATTGATTTTTTTTATATATGGCGTAGTAAGAATCTGCAAAATGTACATCACCACATAAAGTGGTCATTTTGAATTCTTTCGAAATAATCGAAGACGGTTTCCGTGTTTGCGGTATGTGTTTTCGTTCCTTTTTCTTGATTCATTGACCAATCGACATTCTCCAAAGGATTAATCTGAAAACACTGGTTTTTCTCTAGGGCTCTCGCTGTAATGTAGTCCCTCTTGAAAGCCATTGTCATTAAGATAGCCCTCCTTGCCTTCGATTATAAGATTAGCTTACAAGATCTGCTAACTGTGGAGTTGCGTGGTAACGTAACAGATCTCAACTAGGACAACAGAATCGGCGAATCCATCTGAGACAGTTGACACGATTTATGCCATAGGGAAGAAGCAGGAACCGACATCTTCCCACCGTTCTGACTTTGGTCTTGTCACTGGCACGCCACGATAGTAGACATAGAGAAAAGAGTGTGAGTGAATCCATTAGTAATTGTCATTACTTTCCCTAACTCGGTGGAGACATGTAAATGGCTGATAGCCTTGACATCGCGGAGCGACAAAGTGAATCGAATCTGCTCACCTTTCTTTCTTTCATTTTCTTTCATTTTCTTTCTTTCACTCTTTCCACAGGTTTTGAAAAACTGTTCCCCTCCCTCTTTCTGTCTTTGACCCTTTCTTTCATGTAGGCACTCGGTCTTCATTTCTTTCTTTTCTTTCTTTCCATAAATGTATTCTGCAGTCTACTTTCAACCCTAGGGGCGGAGAAGCGTTTCTTAAACTATTCTAATTAAAGGTGCTGGAGTAGATAGGGAGCCTACGTATTCCCTGGATGCATTTAATCTATCTATTGCCAATTGAAGTCATTAAGTTGCGAGCAGGTGTAATTTTACTTGTATATTTGACAAGTGCCGTGAGATACCTGGCGTTAAACGATGGTTAGTAAATTCATCTTGTCGACCATTACTTGTATAGTAAGTTCCTCACTTATTGTGACCTTTGCTTGGCTAGATTTAGCTTGTTAATTAACAAATTTGTCAGAAAATTGTGATGATCACTGGGTAACCGTCTATGGCGAGCGTTGGATTAAAACGTTCGCAGCGTTATCTTTTGCACAATGTTAGAAACCACTTTTAAAGTTTCCTAAGTTTACAAAATTTTTTTTTTTCATTGTTACCCATCCATACTCTCAAAAGAGTGGGTTTTGGAAAAGTGATAATATTACTTTATTTTGTTGAGAACGGATGAATATATGAAGCTCATTTAATAAAATTTACTCTTCATGTTTTACCTGGGAACGTGTAGGAGAATGTATGCAATGAACAGATGATGTAACCCATGCTTATGATGCAATGGATGGTAATATGCATAGAAAATGTTTCATGGAGTTCACAGAAGACGATTTCGAACTCAAAGGCAATGGATCCTGATAGTTCGAAAACTGGGCACAGGGGACTCCGAAAGAAGGAGCAGCAAAGAGGTGAAACATTGAGCATATTTGAATGACGACATCATCATCATCATCATCATCATCATTAGTCTTTTAACTTTCCCTCGTTGGACATAGACCTTCCCCAGAATCTGCCACATCTCTCTGTTATGGGTATTGCAGAGCCAGCATTTTCTGAATTTGTCCAGTTCATCTCTCCATCTTGTATTTCGTCGACCTCAGTTTCGCATGTGGTCTCTGGGGATCCATGTTGTGAATCGTGATGTCCATCAGTTGTCTTTCATTCTCACAACATGACCAGCCCATTGCAATTTGAATTTTCTAATTGATTCTATGATGTCCCTGACCCCCGTTTTCTTCCAGATATTGGAAAATAAAAGATGTTTAGAGATGGCTAGGGACTAGCCGAATAATGATTTCTGTATGACAACGCCGTCCTCAAGTTGCAAATGCGACGCAGCGAACAACCATGGAGCTGGGTTGGGAAGTTCTCCCAGATGCATATTAATTTTTTCAGATCTATCACTTATTTTCATTCCCTGTACCATGCGTTGTCCGGTCAGCAGTTCAAACAATTCGAAGATATCGAAACATCATTCGATGAATTCATTTTTCATGATGGAATTGAAAAATAACGTGAAGAAGGTATAAGGTCATTGAAAGCCTCGGAAGATATTTTGACGGTTGAATAATGATGTTATTAATTCACGGGAAAAAATGTTTTATCAAACAGTGCCGGAAACTTATCGAGCTGTGTGAATATGTGCATTGAACAATAAGCATACCTCAGCAAATAGGTGTGTGCTAACGAGAGGAAAGTTGGTTATGAGTTTCTGCACGGGTTGGGTGGTGAATATTTACGCCTTGATGAATTTCTTTTTTTCCTTGAAAGATATTTCCAAACATTTTCAATTGAAACAAACCCAAAGATTTGGTGGTGATAGAAGCTGCAGAAATCTTTGCCACTGGTAAGATTTGAATTCAATTAAGGCTGGCACAAAACAAGTTTTTTTTCTCCCCTAGTTTACCTTTTTCTCCTACACCTGTTTCCCTGTATACTCCTCTCTCTCTCTCTCTCTCTCTCTCTCTCTCTCTCTCTCTCTCTCTCTCTCTCTCTCTCTCACACACACACACACACGCGCACAATCTTTCTGCCAGTGCTATCTTCAATTTTCTCTCTTTCCCAACTTCTTTGACGATTCACCTCAGAAGTAAGAGATAGCGAACGAAAAGGGCCGATATATTTGTTCATGAATGTAAATAGAACCGTATTCTGAATGGTTTTGATTTAAAAGAAAATATATGTATTGCTGCCCAACCCAATTTTAAGCACGGCTCGAGGGCAGGTCATCTAACAATTGCCAGGTTCTCTTGGCTGCTCTCTGACACTGAATAGTTTTCTCAGCGTGATAGGGGAGTAGTGCTTGGGAAGATGGGCACTGGGCTTCAATAATAATAATAATGATAATAATAATAATAAAAATAATAATAATAATAATAATAACAATTATTATTATTATATTTTAATTATTATTATTATTTGCAATCACACACCAGTTGCCTGGTGGTAACCGCTGGAGTTTGAGTGACTGCAAGTCTCCTCAAGTCTCCAGCCCTCCTCTCCTAGTACGCATAAATCGTAGTAATGCTACGATTTACAGTTTCACACCGGTTGCCCAGTGGTTATCCCTGAAGGCTGAGTGACGATAAGTCTCCTCAGGTCTTCAGCTGACATCTCCTCTCTCTTTCGCCTATCATGTCAGAGCTACAAAATTATTATTATTATTATTATTATTATTATTATTATTATTATTATTATTATTATTATTATTATTGTTGTTGTTGTTGTTGTTGTTTTCAGGTCAAAGGAATTTGGGTGCACGATAAATATTTGATTGATATGGATGCATCTTAGACTAACAGTTATTGATTTAGTCGTACACTGTGTTCAATGCACATGTATTCAGATTTATACATGTATATTTGCACACAAATAGATGTATATTTTTTTAGATGAAAAATATGTATATGTTTATGTGTGTAAGTGTGCATTTGCGTTCAGTTTGAGTGTTTATGCATCTGATTCATGTATGGTTCATGAAAGCGGAATGTTTATGAAAGAAATATTTGTTGTTCTTACGTTTGGGTACACGATTGTGTAGCTTATTATGTAGGTTTCAAATCATGTTTATGTAATAGGCCGTACGGTGTCGACGTTCTGTGCTTATCTTTGCAGATAGACACACTGTTCTGAGCTTCTTTCCAAGGGACAGTAGAACTTTATAGCCAACTCAGGGATCTACCAACTACGAAGTGTTCACGTTCTGTAGTCTAACCATGGTCAGCCATATTGATAGGATATTCCGACAAAGAGGCGAGAGATCTCCATAGGAATCAACCAGGAGGACACTTCGTTCAAACCTATAACCTGGAGGCATAATTGCACGTGGACCATAGGATACGAATCCTGGGTTTAAAGGATGGAGTCCTGGACAATTTACACATCACCTTAAAACTTCATTGTTTGTGCTGGAGAGGGAGGGATCTTACAACACAAATGCAGTACAAGTGAAAATAGCTATTAAGACAAGAAAGAAAAATATGAAAAGGGTAAGAAAGAAAGGTAGCATAAAATGAAACGAAACTGAACAGGCGTTATCTACCATGAAGAGGAAAAGAGAAAAAAGTAGAGAACCAAGACGGACTGAGATTGAAAGGAAGGAAGAAAAAAAGGAAGAGAGGAAGTGAAAATAAAAGTGTCTGAATGTTATGTTTTGTCGATTTTTGTTTTGTTTTTTCATTATTGTATCATTCGTGCGGAAAAATTGATAACGTTCTATTTTGTTCAATTTTACAGATAATTGAATTATGATCGAAGTTTCCTTGAAATATTTTCATTATACATTTATCTATATGATAATTTAATCTTTTAAAGTTTATTATTGAATATGATTCGGTGATTTTGAATTAATTTTCGACCAAAATTTTACTGTTTGGATTTATTTATGCAATTAAAGATAAATAGAGAATACACTTTCCATCAGAGGAAGTAGGACCAATTTTTTTCCCTCTGATCTTCTTTATCAGTTGGATGTAAAAAGGAAAACATGATAAATACAATCCTGGCACAAAATGTTTGACTTGAATCAGCGTTTTTCAATATCTCAAAATGATACTTGAAACTAAATCAATCACTTTCTCGTAAATTTGATCTTTTGCAGAAATTTAAATCATAAATCCCGTTCGTGATTTTCCAAAACTTACTTTCGAGAATTCAAATGAAAAAGCAAGTTTGTAACCTTCACCCTATTCATACGAGCCCCTGCAAGAACAGAGTGGGATACAAAGTCGGTTTCATGTGGGTATACTACACACGAGAATGTGTGGGTAGGATGACTCAAAAATTCGCAATAGTCCTAGCAGCTACTGCTGCAAGGACTTGAGGGCGCTGGTTTTTAGGTTTCAGGGCGAATCTCGAGCTACTAGGACTAAACTACAGTACCGGACCTCATGGGGTAAAGTCCCAATCGTCCATGGCACCACATATGCGCCTGTCTTGTCTGATATGATTTGTAACATTCATAAAATGTATTTTCCCAGTTTATTTTTCCCAAGCATCTAGGGAATGTCTAACAACGGACGCTAAAAGGCGATCAGCGATCTGATGATGATATCAGCAGCAGCAGTTGAGTCTCGATCGGGGTGGGGGGCGGCTATCTATTCGCTGTCCCTCCGCAGCAAAATGTGACACAAGGTTGAGGCTTCACGTGGGTAAAATACGGACCAACCATCCAAAAATGACTCCAGCCGACGTGGCTTTGGTTTGCTTAACAACCA
>OY735200.1:62331135-62378635 GCA_963457665.1 Thysanoteuthis rhombus
TTGATAAGGCAATTTTATATATGGTGACATGAATTTATGCATAGATAATATGTTGAGTTTATCACAACAAAGGCATTAACACTGTAGCAAGAACAAAATTCGATAAAAGCTTTTGAAAAAAATATTTTCCTGCAATTGAATTACTTTTTAACATATTTGTCGGCTTCACATCAGTCAAGTGACGTAATTCCAAGATACGTAATCGTATATGTGCGTACGTGTTTGCCAATAATGCAGTTTGGATATTTACAGGGTCTCCCCCAAATATTATTGATCGTGCATTTGTTGTGTTTATTATTTCAAAGCTAATCAAGAAGAATCAGGTTGAAAAATTAATGTTATAATAAACATCAAAGTACGTATCTTTTGAAATCGTGCGAAAATTCCTCACGTTTGAAAAACAATATGAACAATTATGTTTACAGTTTATCAGCCAAGATATTTAGAACTATTTTTATAAATATTTTGAATATTTAATACGGAATTTTGTAAGATAAACACTGAAGGCATTTCTTTCTTAATTGTATTATACGAATTCTTTAATATGAAAGAGTTCAATTAATTTTTATGCAATAAACATAATTTAATATTATAATGATATTGTTATAATTCTTGAAGTTCTCCCTTCGCTCTTCAATTATATATATATATATATATATATATATATATATATATATATATATATATGTGTGTGTGTGTGTGTGTGTGTGTATGCATATAGAAAGGCACATGTATTCAACAAGAGTTTGGAAATCTCATTGAAAACGGTCAGAGATATCTTCTCAGCGGCCTAAAAACTACATTAATGTACACAAAACCTTTTTATTAAATATGCAATTTGTTGTAAATAAAACCATCACGACTTTTCCTTACTTCCTACTTATCTCTCACATATATACATATGGTATGTGCAAAGGTCCTCAGAGTTTCTACTGGAATCATTTAATAATGATATTAAAATCATTTAATTCATAAGAACTGGTACATATATCTGTTGATCATAAAAAAATATTTCCCCTGACTTATCTTACCATGCCCTAACTTCTCAGAATTCATCAGAGCAAATTGATAAAATATCTCTATTACAGACGCAATGAAGAGTCCCGTGGAATTCTGAAAATCGGGGACCTTTTTTACATTTTTGACCTGATAAGAAATGCTGCATTGATTAAAACAAATTATAATCTGATGGCGCTTACTCTGATGATACATATATTCCACGTGTGAAAAGATTTCTAATTTCAATTCCAGTATGGTCAAGAAAGTAACGTGTGGTCAAGTGTTGTCATACAGTAGTATAACTTTTCTACTACCCTATACTTTCCATATAACAAATAAAGAGAAATAACTTTTTCACCCGGAAACGTTATGTCCTGCTTTAAGTGCTGCAAGCTGTCATAGGTCCAGCCAGAATTTTCAACGCTCCGTTTATCGTAGTGATCCCATTTTACATCTTCAACGATAACCTTCCACAAAAAGGATTTTTCCCTGTCTGGCAAGAAGTGGAATGCAGCCTGTCGAGCGGCTGTCCGATGCTTTGCTCTACTAATTTATGTGGGACCCGTTCTCCCACTTTCCTAATCTTCCAAAAACATAACTCTTGTATTACAAATGCTGAGCGATCGACGCGATTTTTTTTTTTTTCGGTCCAGTTTCACCTTTTATTGAATTGAGCTTGCTAGTCAACAATTCCAAATTCTTGTGGTCTCTCATCCAAGACGCTTCCGACCGAAACTTCTCCATAGGCATTATCAATTATCTGCATGCACTGTCTTACATGTTGCATATCCGTTGCCATTTTTAGGTTGTATTTTCCTGATTGCACTTAACTACAGGTATCCTCATCATCATCATCGTCAGCAGCAGCGGTAGCAACAGCCTCTTGGCATCCTACAAGGCCAGCCCGTTGTTATACAAGTTTCATAATGGATTCTATGAAATCTCTGACTCCTGTTTTCCCTTCATACTATACACATCGCTGTCTTGCGATCTCACCATGGAATGTTGGGCATGATTCTTGCCCGTGCTCGTTCTGTGTTTCCAAATTTGAGGATCAATATCTTGATTAAGTTCTATGTTTCAACACCATAGGTAATAATCGGCAGATGGATTGTTTGCATGCATATTTTTTTTAGGACTAATAAGATTTTCTTCTCTTTGAAAGTTGGTCTAGCTCTAACGAAATTTTGCCAACCTAGAGTCTTTCTTCATTTGATCTCTTTAGGACAACGAATCTCCATGAGACCCTCAAAAGAAGAAGAAATCAAGCGAAGAATCACACTAGGATGGCAAGCCTTTGGCAGAGCTAGCTCAACCTTCAAAAACAATAAGATTCCATTAATCCTAAAGAGAAGGGTGTATAACCAATGCATCCTCCCAATAGTCACTTATGGAGCTGAAACATGGAACTTAACCAAGAGACGGACTCGTAAATTGAGAACCATGCAACGTGCACATGAAAGAATAAGGCTGGGCCTCACGTGGAGAGACCACAAAACAGCACAGTACATCCAAGAAAAGACAAGAGTTAGAGACATCATAGAATCCATAAAAAATCTCAAATGGCGGTGGGCTGGCCATGTTGCAAGAATGGCAGACAATCGATGGACATCACGACTCACAACATGGATTCCCCGAGACCACATGCGCAACCGAGGCCGGCAAAATGTTAGATGGAAAAACGATCTAGACAAGTTCAGGAAGTACTGGCTCCGTGACGCCCATGATAGAGAAGTGTGGCAAATCGTCTATGTCCAACGACGGACGCTAAAAGACTGATGATGATGATGATGATGATGATGATGATGATGATGATGATGATTGCATATTTCATTGAGATTTGTAGTTGTAAGTAGATGTAGTGGTCTACTTCTTCAGGTTTGCTTTTTCCATACTAGTAGTTGTCTCTTTGTGTTAGATATATTCGTTGTCATTTTCCTTATTGATCAGGTTACTCACCTACGACAGTTCCCGTTTGATCAGTTTTCCAGCTGACGGTGAATTTCCTGTTGCATTTTCCGGGTCAAACTCAAGATACACACATGTGCATTCACGAATACTTACACACAAACACCATAAAAATATGTATATGGACGCACAATGATATACAAAAACATATACACACACGGACTTACACATATACTAATACATATTCACACATACTCGCTTGTACTTACATACACACTTACACTTGCACAAGCTTGCATAGACATACAAGCTCACTAATATATGCACATATATGCACGAACAAGCACACACAATAACCCACGCACATTCAGATATGGTCACATACGCAAATACAAACATACACATAGACACACACACACACACACACACACACACATACGCACCCTAACATTTGAATAAAAATATGCACAAGCACATACATGTCCATTAACATATACAAACATGTATATGCATACTTGCTCACATATACACGAATAAAGTGCGATCAGGGAATGTCGTTAAACCCTATTTTCATTTTTTTTCCCAACGAAGATAAATGAAAATTGAATACATAACACTCCAAACATGTTTTCAAATGTATAGTGAGTCTATAGTTTCTAAAAAAGAGTCCTAGGAATCTTTATAAACACCTCATATATATATATATATATATATATATATATATATATATATATATATATATATATATATATATATATATATATATATATATATATATATATATATATATATATATATATATATATATATATATATATATATATATATATATATATATATATATATATATATATATATATATCTTCCAACTCGAAGAATGGAGCGCTCTGGTGGGTGGGGTATTGTGCGTAAGTGAATATATCGCTTAAATTCAATCGTATTGAACGTCTAGTTCTACCTAGAGCAGTGGTAAGATGCCAATCTCTGGGCTTGGAGCACAGGTTTCCATCTTGCCTTTTGGTACCGACTGGGATAATGGATAGTCTATAGCCGCAATGAAGAGTTGTAACACAACGAAACAACTGTCTGTGGATTATCAGTTATCATATGCGCGTATATATATATATATATATATATATATATATATATATATATATATATATATATATATATATATATATATATATATATATATATATATATATATATATATATATATATATATATATATATATATATATATATCCTGGGAAGTTCTACAGCTTTTAAACACTAACCATTCAAAACATTCTCATTCTTTTCTTCATTGTGTCACTTCAGTCACTTATTTCCCAATATCTGTTAATGCAATTTACGCAATTTTTTTCAACATTTCCTCCCTGATTTACATATACTTATAGTACAATGCGTGAATTATCTTGTTGGGATGATCAGTAGTTTACCGGGTAAATGTTTCGGGAATATTAAAACCAAAACAGTCATATCAAAATGGCACCCCGGCAGGGTTGATCAAACCCCAACTCCAATCTCAGCGATTATTTTAACTTACAGCTTATGATCAACTCACCGTTTCTTATTTTATATAAAGTATTATCATACAAAAGTACATACACAGAGACTTACACGTATACTAATACACTATGATGCCTTGCGACCATTCGAATATATATATATATATATATATATATATATATATATATATATATATATATATATATATATATATATATATATATATATATACTTAGTGTGAACATGTGTCGGTGAATGATAGAATTTAGCGCGTTAATGTGCAGATGTAAAGCATGAACGATGCCATTTTTCCCAGTATCATCCGATTTCCTTCCTGCCCAGAGTTGTTAAGCCGTAAAGAAAACCGGATGGTAGAAAAAAAAGAAGAAAAGAAACAGAATAAAGGAAAGAAAAAAGGTTTGTTGGTTGGGGATAAAGTACGAAAAGGAAGACAGTGAGGGGACAATTTAATGTTTAGTGGGCTTTTTGAGAATATCTTATCTAAGGCTACTTCCAGTTTATCATGGCAATTAATTTTCATTATACACTGGACTTTGAGAATATATGTGCCACATGCACACACACACACACACACACACACACTCACGCACGAGCTCAATTAATAATATACGTGCACTGCAGGTCACCGGGCGGACAGAAACAAGGCCATTAAATTTCACATGTGTATAAAACTATGAAGCAAAGCACTGATGTAACCTTTAGACGGATTTCCGATCCGACAAACTCATTTTCGCGTATAAATGAGTCAAAACATAAGTATAAAATATATACAAACTAGGTGTTTATGCATATTTTTTTATGTCTTTCCTTGTACTGAAGTTGCCGGCAGTTGTGTTATATAATACGTCCGTTTTTTTTTTATCTCCCTTATTTTACCAAAGTTATTCATTATAATCAAATACCAGCATGATAAGCCCGTCGGAGCTTCATCAGTTTCTCCTTAACCGTACATTTTGATCACACGGACCCTACCCATCTGTTATCAGCCTCTCACGATTCAGAGTGGGGGTGGGATTTCTTTCTGTTTCAATTCAGAGGTTGACGTCATTTATACCAATTACTAATAACCAAGGCTGAAGAATTTGAACTCTGATTCCATTTTCAGTACCCCTAACCGTTAAGCCAACAATAACCCCAACATGTTTTTTTTTTTGTTTTTTTTGTTTTTGTTTTTTTCTTCAATTGATGGTGTCACGTATAGGATTTATCGGAAAGATAAAAACTTTCATTCGCTGTAATGGTAACATATATAATGACTGATCATAATTGTATCTTAACGCTGACTGCATTTGAACCTGGTATACATAGTCGAGTTTTTGGCTTCTCTGATCGCTGCCTCGCTGACTTTACCACCACTCTACCGGTTTTAGCTGTGTTCTTGGCGGCAAGAAAAAGTTTGATGATTTGACAAACAATTTAGCAATTTTCTAATAAAAATCGTTTCAGCAGATTTCGACACTAATTTTGTCACTAGCCTTGTCAAGAAAAAATGGATATATGATCCTAGAGAAATCATTATTAATTGCATTGTATCATACTGAATGCATCATTTGGTCTAAACAACGTAAATAGAATAAACAATTTTTAAAAATGGGGATTTGCATACTCATGACTTTTGACCATTGTTGGAACAGAGTACAGATGCACGAAAGGGCAAAAAAATTCAAGTGTCTATGAAACGCAGCAGATAGTGGATGTTGTTTTCGGCTGAAATGTAGGGAAGGTGGCTGCGATCGTTAATTGTAGAGTTTCACAGCATAGCTCACTCGAAGTTGAAAACAGCACATAAAGAAAACAGAATCAAAACAGAATTCACATAATCTGCTTTAACAATAATAGATAATAGATAATTACACCCAAAATAATAGATCATGATTTATCAATGAGAAATAATCGTAATGAATAAAACTGGTGATATGAATGAATGATATCAAATACAAAAATACTGAATCTAAAAGACTAAAATATTTTAAGACCTTTGTAAAATGCTGCTTCAGAAATCGAGCAGAACGGCTGACACAAAATTGTAAATCAATCTCTATTTTTTTAAAATTAATTTGCTGAAAATCCTCCCTATGGTCACATTTATACACATGGAAAATACCAAGGTGTTATGTTGTGCGATTTTAGACAAATATAGATGTTATTTTTCGATCTTAGGAATGACTTTTCATCTCAGCCTCACTCTAAACTAACCACTGTTCTCCCTCTTACTCTCCATACTCTCTAAGAACAATACGAAATACCGACTCGCTCTGCAAATAAGGTCTTTTTCAGCAGCAGTCAAGCATCAGCTGAAAGAAACCAAAAATATATCCAATTTAGCATACACCTCCAACATAAATCGAACCCTGGGGTGATTTTAGATTGTTAAAAAACCTACCCCAGGTTCTCAATTTTGCGTCAATATCGAATAATTGGGAAAAGCCGGAAAAAATATTCAATTTTTTTTTTTGGCTCCTCCTCATCCGAATTTCAACCGGTTCTACATTTTTTTCAAGCGAATGATATCCCGTGAATGGCTGCCAGAACAATTAGGAATTTGTCAGTTTTCTGTACTTTGAAAATCTTCTTCTTGTGCTGGGAAGTTTGAAACATATTGCTGGAGTTTTATTTTTAGACAAATACGATTCAGTTTGGGTGTCAGCAGGCTATTCACTACCTCATGAAATTCATGTTCAAAGATGAATTCAGCTGTCCTGGCTTCAATGCACCTAGCAAAGGCTAATGCTGAGACATGCTTGGGGTATGCAACTGATTGTGTTCAAACCGTATTGCCAGAAGAATTCCACTTGACCCCTTATAAATACCAGTTCAACTGCGCTACCTATTTCACTCAATTTAGTAATAATCCAACTGAATTATGAATTGAATCTTTCATTAAAACATCCAAGAAACTTTTGTATTAAGATTATATATAAATGTGTGTGTGTGTGTGTGTGTGTGTGTGTGTGTGTGTGTGTGTGTGTGTGTGTGTGTGTGTGTGTGTGTGTGTGTGTGTGTGTGTGTGTGTGTGTGTGTGTGATTGGATGCGGATAAATATAAGAATAGATGTATTTTTGGGCATGCTAAGAAGTTGACTCACGTATTTACCATAGACGTCAATATCTAGGATCTCAATTGTTTATTTCCAAGGGAGACTGCAAGATACAGCTTCCTATATGATATAGCTCCGTGTTAGGCTGTGTGCTGTCAATTACAATAATATATATATATATATATATATATATATATATATATATATATATATATATATATATATATATATATATATTTATATTTATATATATATATATATAATTATGTATGATTATAAATTGCGTTACATCATATGACAAAACGGTACAGAATGAAAGAATTCAAAACTACTAATACACGAAACAATAACTTGAATTGCTGTTTTCAAACTTCAACATGAATGGTATATCTCCGGATAACATATTTTTGGCCAAGGACAATGTTTCAATATTTGTTTAAATGTTCTTGATCAATATTATTTAGCATGAACGGAAGGAATAAGAACAAAACAAATTCGGAAAGAAAAACACCGGGAAAAAAAATCTTTCTCCAAGAATTGCCCAACAACTAGAACTCACTAGTGGAGCAAGATTCAAATATGAGAACAAAAACATTAAATAAATAGAAGAACACATACGGCAATTAAACGACACATAAGAGAACCGCAAAAACTTCCCCCAAGAAAATTCCCCTAGACATAAATGAAGAAGCAACATACACTCTCAAATATGTGCACTCGCTGAATTCAGAGGAGGGTATAAATAATAGATGAATATTTTAATGGCTCGCTCGATTTTCTATACTATACCTCCCGCTCATAATTCCATCGACTGTTTTCTTTTGGGAACCTTAGCACTTAGACTTTGTCATTTATGAACGAGAACCTTGTACTTCTCAGTATTTGGAATTCACTGCTCAGACTGATTCTGGCTCAGTTTGTATTTTGCAAGTCTTGTTAACGTTCCTCTAATGAAGGTCGCGTATTTCTTGCTCCCGAAACGCATAATGAAGTCATTGCTCAAGGCCATGGAAATGCTCCGTTAATGAGTTCCTGGTCTGTTGGTTTGTAAACTCCTTAGGTGTCAATTACCATTGTAAACAGCTGAAGGTTATCTATGTTCGGGATAGTGTTCAAGATGTTGCAATATCAAACATATCCATAAATTTACACCATATCCTTATCTTTCGATCCATCTTGAAATTGAGAATTACATAATGCAAGAGACAATGGCACCAAATCATGATATTAGCCTGGACCATTCAGGTTATTCTGTGAATAATTGATTGCAGAAGTTTTGACAACGTTGACGTTTCTTCAGAAGTTAATGGACACTTTTTCTCACCGTAGAGTAATGGTTAGCTAGATAATATATCTGAACATTACTGCCTAAATGAATTTTATCTGACTTTGGTACCTCTTACGTTGACCTGTGCAACCCTAAGATAAGCTCAATATATATATATATATATATATATATATATATATATATATATATATATATATATATATATAATTAGATAGATAGATAGATATAGATATAGATATAGATATATATATAGATAGATAGATAGATATAGATATAGATATAGATATATATAGATAGATAGATAGATATAGATATAGATATAGATATATATATACATACATTAAGAGGTAAATCCAGAAATTATTCAGGTATTCAATATGAGCGAAAAAATGACCTGATAAGATATAGCGCCCCTCTTCTCTTCGAATAACTTTTCGGACCTTTCTCGTTTATTCCACTTTATGTCCCAATATTCAAAACAGCCCGTAAAGTCCTGTTTTTGAATCGCCATCGACTGCCACTTCGTGCTATGCTTATTCTTGTTCACAGTTTGGAATCTCTTTGGAGAAAGCCAGGAATCGCAGATAGCCAAGTCTATACCGTGAGATAGAGGAACAGATCTGGATGACGTGCTTCAGCGTTGTGGATGCGATGATCACATAGTACACGAGTCTGCTCAATGGCATCTCGCTGTCGACTGAATAACCGAACGGGAAAGTGTTTGTTCATGCTAGTGTAGTAAGGTTCCATCTGATTGTTTGTCAACGTCTGTCAAAATCGTGTAACTAGTACTTCAGACATTCCGAAAGGCTGGATAGTTTCCGGACAGACTTCGTATATATTTAACATATACTCGCTCCAATCTATCAGTAACGCCTTAATTCCTGATTCTGTGTTTAGACATTTGGATTTCTTTCGCTCTGCTTGAAATCATTAGTTTATTTGTGCAGAAAATGACTAAAGCAAAGCTTAAACCGACGGAGTTATGGAAGTAACAATGGTAAGCAATAAGTAAAGCCAAAAAACTTGCAAGCGTATTCCAGGCTCAAATGCAGTCTTCGTTAAGAAACAGCCGTGATTATTACATCATTCCCATCTACCTGTAACATCCACTGTTACTCTGCATGCAAATTATTTTCACAGTCAATAAGGACATGCTCGGTCGAATGGCGCATGTTTGGAAGAGGTCGGACTTTATGGTGTGCGATGATGCCTGTCATGATTGTCAATAATTTTCGACCCGTCGTACGAAACTACAACTAACTCTTTTGCTTGTCTTTATTCAGTATTGTCAATTTAGATATTAGAGATCTAAATTAAGATCTGAAAATAAAGAGTGATAAAATATACTCTAATGAAAAGATGATTCCACATTGATTAAAATAATGATTCTCCGTACTTTTTTTTTCCGATGAAAAAACACATTGTAAAAAAAAAGTTTACCAAGTAGAAAATGGGAGAATATAGTGCCTAAAATTAGACTCGAAAAAAAAAAGTCGTTTATTCGTTCACCGGTTTAGTAAAAAATCTTCAGGGGTATCAAACTTGAGATAATAAGACGCTGTTCTTTGTTTATGGTGTCGTTAATAGCTATAATCAAAACAGAGATATCATCGATGATAGTAATAACAATCAGATTTTTTTTAATGCTCTTACCAAATCTAACTGATTCAATTTGATCTCGTTAAACAGGGAAATTCAACGGGAAAAAACCCCGATTCTCTTTTTCTTTCTTCGTCCCTCTTTCTTTAACTCTCTATCCCTCTCAATGTCTGTTGTCCTCTCTCTACCTCTCCCCATACTCACCAAATATTTACATCTATAAATACACTTTTGTGAACGCTAGTGACATAGTTTATCCGGGCAATAAACTATATCCAATTCAAGGTGGATTTTTATTGTAAATCGATCGTCCAGCTCATATCAAGAACTGACGATCCAAACGACTTGAGACTTGAAACTGTTCCGTGCGCAGACCAACATATCTGGGTAGTATGAACTTCAATACAGTTGTTGGGTTACATGAACTGCACACACATACGCAGACACATTCTTGTACGCATACACAAATCAGTGTACTAAATAGTTTCATAAACCAGTCGTAGAAATGTTCTCAGCTGGATATAGATCGTACGACGTAATGGATAAGGATATAATTTGTAGCCGTGGCAGAGGTTTGATGCATATAGAATTTGAAACCGTTTGACTGCAAAATAATTGTTAAGACCAGAAAGATGGGTCGCTAAATTGCCGAGTTGACAGCAAGTGAAACTGGAGTCAATAGTGACAGGTGTTGAGAACACAGATCTTGCTACACCCTTCGATCCCAGAGTGGATGGTTTGTTCCAACAATATAACACAACCCCATTGTGAGCAGGTGACATGAGACTTGTTCCAGGGAAACCTGGCTAACTTCCAGGTACACCGTTGGCTATCATACTCGCCTTATTTAAATCATATAAAGCATGAATAGGTCATTTTGATGACCTCACCAAATACCCTACAGCCAAACGCAAAGACCTCAGTTTTTCACAGTCGTGGGATATGCTTGAATATGTATACCCACGCAATGAATCCAACATCTCGTGGACTCTATGATATATATATATATATATATATATATATATATATATATATGTGTGTGTGTGTGTGTGTGTGTGTGTGTGTGTGGAAAAGGATGCATGTGTTAAATGTGTGTATAGTGATGGGTACACATTTGACATCTGAAAGACACGTGTATACACACACATATATGCATATATATATCATGAAGTCTACGAGATGTTGAGTTCATCGCGTTGGCATGTTGGTAGAACTTTAGCTGGAGGTGTGTGTGTATGTGTATGTGTGTGCCTATAATGTTGGAAATATTTTATGTGGAATGATGTGGAATATATCAAGACTATGTTAGTTCGTGTCATCTGATTGTTTTTAGTATTGAGATGAGCTTCTTCGAGTTTATGTTGTTGTAATTTCAAAAGGGTGTACTAACCTGCTTCGATTGGGTATTGGCTTTATTTGTCATGTCGTTTTGCTGGTAGCTTTTGCTAGGTGTGGGGACATGTTGCTGAAACCCAATCGTAGCTGGACAGTGTTGCTTATTTCAATTAGTACGAACACGATGCACTCCTGTGTTTAAGGGTGTATTTGTTTCATCATCTTGGAATCATAATTGTGACGACAAACTAAGGCACATTGATTATCATTCGTTGTTAGTGGACATCAGTGTTCATATATACATATCTTAGAGTGTTCTTGAAATATAATTATACACTCATTTCCGTGAACACCTATATGCATTACACACTTATGTATATCCCTGCTTCCAAGTACAGTTCTACCCATGTACCCAATGTAGTAGACTCACACACACACACACATATCTGACATCCAAAATGTGCGTACATCTTATTCTGGGAGTGTTTGTACGCACACACGAAACCTATACATACACACAACCCCAACATGCCCCCTGAGCCATGATCATCAATCTGCTTACTCTTTTTTCCCAACATCTTACCATTCTCACAGATAAAATCAAGTCCATCATCCCCGTCTCCTCTTCAGACTTTTTGTAATTTCATTTGTGTTTGTTCGTAAAAACTTCATCGGAAGCGAAACATGTAATAGAAATAAAAGTTTGATTTAAAAAAAAAGGTTCTCATGTTGGCTCTCCTCCATTATATATATATATATATATATATATATATATATATATATATATATATATATATATGTGTGTGTGTGTGTATGTGTGTGTGTGTGTGAGAGAGAGAGAGAGAGAGAGAGAGGCCTTTTAGCCTTGAGAACTAACTTTCCTATTCTACAAACTCAAATACACATACTTAGTTATACATTTAACTATCCAACAACGTTTGCTATGCGCAAGTCAGACGTTCATCAATTTTGAAAGGAAATGATATTTTTCTAGTTATACATATAAATTTATTTGAAAGGAAAATACTTGAATTAATTCATGAAAAAAAAACCGATATTGGTACTTGGTCATTGTTATAGAACAGCTGGAACCACATGCGTACACTTCTCAAGTCAGAATGAAGCTAACCTAGCCGTACTCATATAAATATCTAATATATTAGCTATGAGGCTTTGTAGGCCGAAGAATTAACGATTTTACTGTAGGAACCAAAATCCAATTACTAGTTTATGCATTATATATATATATATATATATATATATATATATGTGTGTGTGTGTGTGTGTGTGTGTGTGTGTGTGTGTGTATATGTATTGCTAGAATGCAGACATTGCATTCGATGAAATCAGCTTAATCTTTTCTTAAAATCTACAATATATGTCTCATAAACGTATATAAATGTCTACGATTATTTATAAACTGGAGAGACTCGTAAAACAGTAGCTTAACAGTTCGTTAAAATTTGGTGGAAAGAGCGAGTGAAGTTGGGCATAAAGGCAATACTTTATACTTGAAATCGTAGTTCAATTCCAGATTCTAGAGTGCCGCTATTTAACCTATGATCAATTTTCAGTGACGTCATAAACCACGCCCTTTCTTCATTACATGAAACTTTCTAAAAAATATACTTGTACAGATACACATGTTATGTTCCGTGTCAAAGCAAAGCTTGTTTGATTTAAGAATCAAATATGACGATCAAATAGTGATTTAGGTCGATGGAGCATACTCATGGCGCCTTAAAATTTAAAATATGATGTTACGTGGGGTAAAAACAATAAGTAGCTGCCCTTGTTGATGATGTGATAAGTAAAGGATTTTTTGGAGTCTTCATGAAAATATCATGATTGATCTCAAAATAATCCTTCCCCCCACAGAGTGCAAGAATATGTTGAGTAACTTAATTTTCATGTAGGTCGTATTTATGGTCAAATGACGCCTAATAACCTTGTAACGTAAACCACATGTTTTTTTTAATACTTCCTCTAAATATACTATTTCCCCAACATATGGTCATATGCAACAAATTTATAGGACTTTTTGTGCGTGTCTGTAAATGCTAAGATAACATTCGAAAGGCCCTCTGTTTGTTTCGAATTCAGCTGTGGAATGGTATCCAGAATAAGAGTTAGTTTAATTCATTTCAATTGAATGGTCTTAAAGGAGCCTTGTTGAATAAGATGGTTAGTTTCCTCGTGATGACTCTTTTGAGTAGGTCAATGGTGATTTTATCGGGTCCAGGAGCCTTTACCTTCTTTCTTTGTTTGATAGCTTACATCACTTCCGGAGGAGTAACTTCTGGGATATCCTCAAATTGATCATTCTCAGCTCGTGTTTCCTCTTCATTCCCTTTCATCCTTTGTTTGTTGGAAGAGAGGTCTTTGTAAAATTCCTTGGCACGTTCGACAATTCAGTCCCTATCTGTTGTCAGTTTTCCATTTTATTCGAGCACACATGCTATTAGCTTTCTTCCTGTCCTGAGAGATTTTCAGATAGTTTTGAATCTCTTACCTTTTGACTGCTGTAGTGTATCTTCTTTTGCTTTCTGTTCGTTTCTTTTGGATGGTTTTGTTCAGTTCTGTTGCCTCTATCTTTCCTATCGTTGTTGATGGTGGCTTGAGGATCGTGCATTTTTTCATAAGATTTTTTAAAATTATTTTACAGAGTTTGATTTTGACATTGTCTTCTAGTTCGGTGAAGAGTTTTTATTTGTTCCTCAGTTCAAGTTTAAATGATCAGGTGAGTTTTTTTTGAAAGTGAGTGGTAGCAGTTGGGTGTTAAACATTTTCCTGCATTCTACATTGGTGTTAATTTGAACTTTGCATCTTATCATTCTGTGGTCACTTTCTACACTGACTTGATTTAGGACCTGCATATCTTTAGCGTTGTCACTTTTGTCTTCTATCATGTTGTCTATTTTGTTCTTGCTTTAATGACTGGGGGTCCTCCAAGCCCCCTTTTTCTTAGATCTCTTTTCAGAGAAAATGTTCATGATTTTAGATATCATTTGCTGAAGCAAAATTTACAAGATCTTTACTCGTTCCATTCCGTATATTGTATCTGTACAATCCGACGCATTTTCAGTACCTTGTCTTACTTTGGCGTTGAAGTCTTCAATAATGATGCTGAAATAACACAAAAATAATAATGCTGTGATACAAAAAAAGGAATCTCAACTACAGGCCAATAAGCCTGCTCAACTGCTCAAATAAGCCTGCATCTACGAATTCTTCACCCAAAAGATCACCAATCGAACCACCAAACGCTTGATGGAAACCAACCACGGGAACAACCTGGCTTTAGAAAAAGCCACTCAACCATCGACCATCTCCATTCAGTAAACCAACCATAAGAGAAAGCAGCGTATTATAGGATGCCCCTTGGGTGTAGGATTCGGTGACTTAAAATAAGCATTCGAATCAATGGGATAGACACAATGATAAAACAAGGTGTAAATCCCGTATATGTCAACGTATACGTATACTGCAACACATATACGGACACAACAGTTCCTTCATCAAGCTACATAAAGACTCTGAGCCCTTTCAATTAGAAAAAAGAGTGAGACAAGGTGATACTAGCTCACCCAAACTATTTATAGCCTGCAAAGAAATGATCTTCCGGTATTTGGAATGACATTGGAAATAAGAGTGGAGAGCACAAAGGAATCAAGTTAGACGTCGAATACCAAAGAAAATTCAGATTTGCTAACGACATCGTCCTCTTCGTTAAGAACCTTCTCCAAATAATGTTAGACGAACTATATGGAGCAAACAAGAAAGTTGGCCTCCACATGAACTTCAGCAAAACAAATGTCATGTTCAAGAAATAAGTTGGGGACAAAGACAAGATAACTGAAATTGAATATCCAGAGCTGGAGACGGGTAAGGTAGACCATTACATCTATCTAGAACAGCAAATCTCCAGGGAGTCATCAAAAGAAGAAATAAAGCTAAAAAAAATCACACTAAGTTTTCAAGCTTTCGGTAAACCAAGCTTGACTTTTTAGAACATGAAAAACCCAAAGACTCACAATGCAGATCCCCAGCCAGCATATGTGAAACTGGCTGACGGAAAGTAATATGAAATCACAGGCTAGATAAATTCAGAAAGTGCTGCTTCTGCGATGCCCCCGGTAGAGAGATCTGGCAAATCTCGGGG
Source organism: Thysanoteuthis rhombus (assembly GCA_963457665.1). Lineage (NCBI taxonomy): Eukaryota > Metazoa > Mollusca > Cephalopoda > Oegopsida > Thysanoteuthidae > Thysanoteuthis > Thysanoteuthis major. The sequence goes on from OY735200.1 coordinate 62,347,000, forward strand.
AAGGTTGATTTTTATGTCCAGTGACGGACGCTAACTGACTGCTGATGATGAAACGACCCCTGGGTAACAATTTGTAGCTAGCAACACTTGATTTATGGGTGAGGATTATATTACTCTCTTGGTTCTCTTTTCGAACTTCGTTTCTTCTTTGATAATACCGAATTCACTTTTTATATTTTGAAGGCTTTCAAGTTATTCATTCGTTACAAGCTGCTTTATAGCCTCCTGAAAATAGTCACCCTTGTCGTTGAAATTCGGTATTTTTCTCAAATAACGTAATTTCTCTTCAATGATGTAAGCACTGTTTGTATGATTATAAGGAAACTGCACCGAAATTATTGCTCGAAGCCGTCGATAAGATGGATTGCCATGCACTAATTAATGCAGATATAAAGGCCGTGAACAAATTGTGAATGAAAATGTCAAGGGATGCACATTTTAATGGAAACCGAACTGAATATTGATGATTAATGTTGGATGATTCATTTGAATAAGATATACAAGATGTTCGTTCGAACTCGAACTGAATGAATAAACGAAAACTCTTGTGATTTTTGCTATTGCATCTGGTATCTATATCAAAAGAGTTTCAATTTTGCACCCAACATTATCCCTTTATCTCGGAAAGGATATTTTTAGTATTTTTTTTGTGTCAAAGAGTGAGCATGGCTAATGACGTCATAAAGAATTGTTAAAAGTTGAGTTGCACCTTTCAAGAACTCGAACAACAATCACTAAACTATCGATTCCATTGAAAAAAAAAGCATTTGTACTCTTCTTCAAAGTTACCCTGATGTTCTCAAGGACTAAATTGTAAAATTGCAAAAATAACTTTCTCAGTATTTTAAAGTAGCCATTCCCAAAATCTCCTCCAAATAATCATCCTCATCATCATCAGTCTTTTAACGTCCATCGTTGGACATAGACCTTCCTCGGGATTCGCCACACTTCTCTATCATGGGCGTTGCGGAGCCAGTACTTTCTGAATTTGTCTAGCTCGTCTCTTCATCTAATATTCTACCAGCCGCGGTTGCGCATGTTATCTAGGAGGATCCATGTCGTGAGTCGTGACGTCTCCAAATTATAGTCGTGGTTTAAGAAAAAAAAATCTCATAAAAATTTTCCTTACTGTTCCAAGTAGGAAGTGTTCAATTATCTTTACTATCGATATGTTTGTTTCGATATAAAACCATTACGCTTTGATTGGTCAATTGGTCAAAAAGTGACCCATCACGAAAGAGACTATTTAAACACAAAAATTCAAAAGAAGGAAAAGACCGACTTCAAAACTGTATGGCAAAACGGATTTGTTTCGTTTGTTTCTCCATACTTGTTATGATATTTCGACAGGAATGTAAAGATTTAACTGTAGAGATTCCCTGGATCTGCTCTAAAATGTATTGACCTCCCTTCACCAAAACACCATTTACATTGATTGAGAATCTTCAATGCAGGAGAAGTCAAAAATGCTAGATTAGCCCATAAATGTGATTATTCCTTCTTCTGCCCATTCCACCAGCTACAACAAAGTTTTACTGGAATTAATTGAGATTTTTTGAGTTGCTGTGCTGTGTGCGAATTGATACAAGTTTGTGGAGTATTCAGTTCAGCAAACCGCAGTATTTTCCATGACTTTTTCGAACTATGAATAAACAAAAATATCATCAAGCAGTTCGACAAAAGGATAGGAAAAAAGAGTGAAGTAATGGAGATCAGGTAGTTTGCTTGAGTAGTATAGAGAGTGATGGAGAGAGGAAAATTATGTAGTTTAAGATAGTGGGGAAAGATAGGGGATATAGAAAGATACTTTACTGGGGGGGGGACAGGAAGAGAGAGGAGAAAGATGTAGCTTGATCGAAGGTCGGGAAAAGAGACGAGTGAAGAAGAAGAGTAGTTGTTAAGAGGGTGGAAAGATAATGGAGAACAGGTAGTTAGGTAGTTTGATAAAAGCTCACGAAGAGAGAGATGACAGAAAAAAAGTTTGATGAGATAATAGAAAGGAAAGAGGAGAAAATAACGTCAGGTTGTTTACTTAGGGGGATACGAAATCTTCTACATATGAAACTATTCTATGTTTGCATGAAATTGGATTAAATCATGGATGGGCAATGATAATTTGGAAAGACGTGGGGGAGAATGAAAAGATACAAGGTGTCGGTGGGAAACGAACAGATACATTAGATAAAGGACAATTTTAGTGGAATTTCTGCAGGTCCATCTTGTCAAATATAATCAGATGGACTATGACGATGGCATTTTTGAAGGATTCAAGATGTCCAGTAATTAACTTTGGATCTATGGAAGACTCAATAATTTCAATAATTTGTTGTATCTCCTATAGGTTTGAGCACAGAATTATTCAATTCTTGGATTAATCCAGCCGTAGGCACAGCGAAAGAGTATATTTTAATTAAGAAGAAATTTATTCTGAATTGTGATGTGGGCTTATAAACCGCTGGGAGGGACACTAGAATATGAATGCATTATGTAGATATTCTGGAATCCTCTTTTGTGAATCTGCGGTCACATTCAGGTGTAATCAAATAGCATCTCAGGTATCCAATTCTAGCTCTTTATTATGCTGTCAACAATTTGTGCCAGAATAAATGCTTAAATCAATCCGCATTAACAATCTTCGGGAATCGAAGAGATGTGAATATTTATCTCTTCTGATGAGTCTGGTACAAGGTGAAAGACGAACGCTTGATAGCTTACGGTCATGAGGTTAAAAACACTGATTCTAGTTTGATCTGCGAAGTTAGTCAGCGTTGAACCAGATCAGTACCTGTGCGAGTGACAAGTTAGGAACCATAAGCAGTTCATAACCTTGTGCCAAACTAAGAAAGGCTTAGTAAATAAAGAACAATTCTTTTCCCCAAGCCTGTCAACGGCTCGAATATGGACAACTTCCATTCAACCATATACCAACCATAAATGTACATAGTATTTTAGATAATACTGTTTCACGTGACGTCATATCTTGAATTTGGAACTGCTTAAATTCAAGTAGTGTCACCAAGCAAACGCAGCTGTAATTACTCCAACTATGCAAGCAAGAAACTTTATTGATGAAGAGAGAGAACGTTAATTGGCAGTGACTCAAGGCAGAAAGACGAAAGAGAACGGTGAAGAAAGAAAGAGAGATTGAGAGAGATAGCTAGATATACATCACTGGGTGTTCTCGTCTTCGCAGTTGTCCGGTAGAAATAGAAATAGTTCCAGCACTATCTTCTCTTGGCAATGCAGACTTTTATTTTATCGTTATTTCTCAGGAAATAATCAGATTTTTTTTTAGGAAGTTCTCAACAAAATCAAATGCTGATTACGATCTTTGCTTGATCAGGCATATGAGACATCACTGAGAATTCCTGATGGGAAAGAAACGTTAAGATGTCAGGCATGTATTTAATCATGAGAAATAAACATTTCATAAATGTTCATAGATTATGCGCAAAAAATAATGCTACACACACACACACACACACACACACACACACATATATATATATATATATATGATTATGTTCTTAAAAAAAAGGTCAAGTACTTGTTTCGGCTCATTTCACGCTGCCGAAATTTCCTCTTCCTGAAATTCACAACTTGTCTCCATTTTGTCCCCCGCTCACTGTAGTGACTAATACCTGCTTCGCTGCGAATCCCAGTAAGTTTCCGCTGAATTTCTCCTGTTCTCGACCAACACATGTCAGCTGTAAATTATAGGCTCTGGGGGTGATGGTTTTTGAATATGATAATAATTTTAGGGTCGAAGTTATAAAAAAAAAAATAACAAGTAGATGTTATAAATCAGGGCTTCTACTCAAACGAACGGGAAAATTATAGTAGTGACCACCGTGAACGATTTTTGTTCCGACTATTTCTTTTTCAATGAAGACACATCTTTATATTTTTTCACTTGAGGCAAAAGAATAAACGGGTCGAATAAAACTAGAGAGTCGGCTGGAAGTTGATTGATAATTGGGGCTCGAAAACCGAGAATCGTAAAATCGATAGAAATAAAAATGGTAGCCTTAACTTGATCGCACATCGGGAAGTATTCAACAAAGACAGGTTTTAAGATCCTAAACACGAACACATTCAAACTGGTATAGTGGTTTTCAACTGGAACTAGATTGGTGCTCTTTTCATCCACATCTCCCCCATTAGCCAACGAATAGAATGCTAAAATTAGTTTGTTTTCGCCATTTTTACAATGACTTTTCACACCAATAACTCACGGGCTCCATTTTCAACACTCTTCTCATGAATACTTAAGAGTGTTGAGGAAGTCGAAAGAGGATCTAGAATTAGTTGAGAAGTCAAATGAAAAACAGTTCCTATATCCCTGATATATTGTTTCTGAGCTCTCAAGTAAATATCTAGTAAATATCATTCAAGTGATTTATTATACACTTGGTCAATGATGAATACTAGAAAGAGTAGTTTTATCACCTTATTTTACTTAGCTGTATTTAAGTGGCACAAGGCCACAACCTGTTAACAAATATAATTGCTTATTAAGCTAAACGCCGATCAAACAAGAACCATTGATTCGGCTTGACCTGACCATAAGCAAAGATATTGTCATTTTATATTACACTACTGGCAGGTTGATATCTGCTGGAAAATTATTCGTTGAGAAAATCTATTTCCCAGCTCTGGATATTAAAACTATAATTGATGATTTAATCAAAATTTCATTTTCCTGAATAATCAGGTTAGTGAGAAAGGAGAAATAATTATACACATTTTTCTTCTGTGCCTAAGAACTTGCTTGACATTCTGAGAAATGTTCAATAGCACAAAATATATCATCAAAGTAATTTTTCTGGAGTTTTCTCCTCATTTATCTAGTCATTCTAAGTTATCCATTATATCAGTTCTGCTCTAGACACATCTATAAGATGAATACGTGATGAATTTGTCAATGAAGTATTCGAATACAATTATCAGGTATATTGTATTGATCGCTACACTTTAGCTAGTATGTTCAACGGTCCCCTTTTGGTGAATGGGGGGTTCTCCGTTGTCCTCATTAAAATTGGAATTAGAGTTACGAAAATTATGGGAAAACTTAAGAATCATGTTCAGGGCCTCTTGAGAACAACTGGAAGTGACTTACGACCGAGGAAAACAAGAGAGAACGCCTCCCAAAGCGTAGCGATTGCAACGATGGGGATAATCTTCTAGTCGGAAGATTGAACGGAAAATTACCTATATTTCTTTTAAACAAATGAAATTACCAGGATAGGCAGTGAGCACGGCGCCTGAAAAAAAAATGTAATCAAAACAGTAGATATGGAAATATCGATCCAAATGGAATAATGAAAGCATATCAGACAACACCATTATCATCAGCCTTTTAACATCCGTCGTTGGACATACACGTTTAAATTTCTCTATCATGAGCGTTGCAGAGCCAGTATTTTGTAAATTTGTCTCGTTTATCCCTCCATCTTGTATTCTGTTGGCCTCAGTTTCGCTTGTGATCTCTGGGGATCCATGTTATGTTAGTCGGGATGTCCATCAGTTGTCTGTCATTCTTGCAACAGGACCAGCCCATTGCCATTTTAGTTTTCTAATGAACTCTATGATGCACCTGACTCCTGTCTTCTCCCAGATGTATCATGCTGTGTTGTGATCTATCAAGGTGATGTTGAGTATGATTCTTTCATGTGTGCGTTGCATGGTTCTCAGTTTGCGAGTCTGTCTCTTGCTTAGGTTCTATGTTTCAGCGCCACAGGTGACTATTGAGAGGTTACATCGCTTCCTCCCGGTAGACAACACCAATGTGCCAAAAACCCCCTTTACGATATTCTGTTGTATGAGTTGATCAGTGAGTGTTGATTTTTCTTTTTGGAGATCACGAAGTGTCAACGCTTTGACTCCTATAACACTAGCAACAAGAGCTTTCTGATCCTAGCAAACTTTGAGGGAATTAGTCAGAATGATTGGCCGTGAAAACATGAGAATCTTGCACTGTGAGTAATGTTCGCACTACGCTCGATCACGTTAACGACTCTACCAGGTACGACGATGACGTATGCAACCACTGATTGATTTCTCACGTGATCATCCATCAACAGGCAACAGAAGGTACGGAGACCAACTGATGGAATTTGACATTGAACTTTTACTTTATCGTTTCTATTCGTTTAAACCTCAAAATGACTGGGCCAATTCTGAAGTACCCTAAGTCTCTCACTTTCATCCAACAGTCATCACCGACCGAAATGTATATATAAACAATTCTTAAAATATACATAACTGCACCAAGTTTATGCGTATGAATCTCTCTTCCATCCATCCTGTCCCAGCCCTGCTCTCTCTCTCTCTCTCTCTCTCTCTCTCTCTCTCTCTCTCTATATATATATATATATATATATATATATATATATATATATATATATATATATATGAGATTTGTAAATAGATATAAATTATATTATGAAGATAAGAAATTTTCTTCGGGGTCAAATTTCCCCAAATTTTGGGTACCAGTCGTCTAAACAATGTAAATTCATGAGAATATGCCTACAATTTCTAAGAGGAAGTGTGTGTGTGTGTGTGTGTGTGTGTCTGTGTCTGTGTCTGTGTCTGTGTGTGTCTGTGTGTGTGTCTGTGTGTGTGTTGTCTCTGCGTGTGTGGTTGTGTGTGTGTGTGTGTTGGGAATGGTTGAGCGTTTGATATGTAGGAATGAGGGGAGGGAAGAGTAGATGTAAGGATAAGAGATGAAGAGAGATCTTGTTGAAGGAAAAATAAGAGCTTGATAGTGAGAATCTAACTTTACTGTGAATTGTTCAAAAATCCCTTTAAATGAGTGTATATGTGTGTCAGTGTGTGTGTGTGTGTGTGTCTCTGTGTGTCACCGAATCTCTTCTTCGATGGAAGTTTGCGAAATAACTTCATAACTCAACTGAAACCATTTATCACACAACACAATTTTATTCTATCCGTTTACTTCCAAGGCAGGGCACGGTGCAGAATGATTACATGCAATAACCACAAGCCCAAAGGCCCGAAGGCCCAAATAGATTTCGCTGTAAATTCAAACGAGAAGAAAATGGTATCTTTTACATTCAAAGGAGTAACATTTCTTCGTGATTTCATCGGGAGAAAAAAAACGAGGTGCATGCAAAGATTTGGGTTGTTCGACCATGAAGAAAAAAACTAACCCTGTAGCTAGTTTCTATTGTCTCCTCTGATGTAGTCCCAACGTGTAATAATGTCAGAAAGGATGCTGTTCATGAAAGGTAGTGGCAAGGCAGGTGTGTGTGTGTGCAAAAGTTTCCAGAAAAAAATGAATACCCACTGTGCGTACTGTCTGTAGTCACAAAGAACGCTGGGAACTGTCAAAAATAATCGTTCATCGCGCTTTTAAAATTTTGCGCAAATGTCGATTGTAATTCGTTATATATAGCAGTATCTGATATTTTGTTTGCTTGTTTGTTCGCTTATTCGTGCCTCTTCTGGGCCATCATTTTGAACCAAGGACGAAGGAAAAGAGCATATGGATATATCTCGGACCGAACGCAACAGGTTTAGTGAGGTTGACCTTGAAGGTCATTCAAGGTTACTAGAGGTAATTATCTGCAATAATCTCGCACCTGTAGAGATGGGACTCAGCATAGGGGTGACTGTCTTCATAACGAAAGCCATTGGCAAGTGATGCAGGATTGACTTCAGAAGTCTTTTGAGATGAATGGAGATAATTTCTAACCAAATCTCTAAGTCACTAACCTCAATTTAGCACCGATGAAGCTGCAGTTCGACTTCGAAGTAGATTCTTTCAAGACAACAAAAATTAGGAAATGTGATTTTGAAATCGGGGTCATTCGATGCCTTTATATGTCATTTCAGTATATTCGTAGACATTCTTTTGGATGCAGGAAATTTTGCATAAGTGTACATCTTCACAAATCTCACAGGTAATACCCAGAAACACTTATGTTGCGTATCTAGAAGCCCGGTCAAACTAAGCCAACACATCATTTGTTCTTTTTTGTACATCAGCATTATTCGTCTGTTACATCTACTTTTTATGTACGGTGCGAATAACCGTTTTCCCCATTTGATGTGTTGCGTAAGGAAAATATATCAAAGAACATATTTTTCCTGTTCGGGAAATTTTTCTTACAAGCAACGCCGGTTATTCATGCTTGTAAACAATAAAAAGTCAAAACCTGGCGAATAAATTGAGACCAAGACATTGAATCTAACTATTACGAAGCGAAATCTATAATAAATATATATATATATATATATATATATATATATATATATATATATATATATATATATGTATGTATATATATGTCAATAGCACGATATATGAACACACTATTTCATTCAGGTCTTTAATAAAAGAACAATAGATTGATACTGAAAACAATGTGCAAGAAGTTGTTCTGGACATTCATTGAGATGATCTATACTGTACGAACAAAAAGCTTAACACGATTTGTGCACCAGGAGTTTGTATACCAAGATATTTACGAAGCTGACTGTAGAGAAAAGCCTAATGGGTGATTATCATATGTCATGAACACACACACACATACACACACACACACACATACGTATATATATATATATATATATATATATATATATATATATATACATTTATATATATATATATATATATGTATATATATGTGTGTGTGTGTATGTGTGTGTATTTGTATTTGGTTAAAAGGTTAAGAGCGACGTTACATCAAAGAAGCCGTCTATCAGTTGCAGGGTCTATTCCTGTAGCAGGTCTATACCTGATGGGTCTATTCCTGTTTCTTTAATTGCTTTTTTTTCTTCTATTTACGCTGTCTGAGTGAAATGATACATTCGCCATGTATTAAAAGGGGGTCATTTCAAATAGAGTTTCAAGGTGATATAACGAATTTAAAAATATTTCCGTCGGATTACAAATGTATTTCTCAATACACGCACATATATATATATGTTTATATATCTGAAACTTCATTAAAATGATATTGACTAGTTGAGGTGGACTGAGATTATAACTTGCAACATGATAAGCATGCAAACTTAAGCTGAAGAAAGAAAGAAATGTGCTTAATTTCACTCTGCCTCTTTTTATTCTATCCACTCCTGTGTAAGTTTTGTCTAGCCTGAAGCATCCTTCGCCATCAATGTCTGGCTCTTACGTTGGCTTTAATTCTTTGCTTTCACCGATTCAAATCACATTAACTTTGTTCTATTTCCCATCACCTTTCAAAGCCGCTGCGCTTACCAGCTCTATGGAAATTTCTCATTATTTCCCAACACAAAATCTCCATATCTTTCTCGGTTTTCTGTCTTTCTTGCCTCATCTTTTTCATTTTCAACTTTCATACTGAAATCAGCTGAGAATGTATCTATTATATAAACTAGTTCAATTCCTTTTGCAAATCTGTCCATCTATCCGTCAATTTATTTATCCATCAATATATATATATATATGTGTGTGTGTGTGTGTGTGAGTGTGTTGATGAAAATGACCATTGGAAGGGGAAAAAAGTTTTCTTTTAAAAGCAAGTGTTACATCTCGAATTTTTTTTTTATCAACACGTCGGTATGTTTCGGTGCATTTCGATGATTGCCAGCCATCTTCTTCAGGAAAACTTGAAACAGAGCAGAGAAAATTGTGTGGAGTTTACATGTTTTAGATTGAGGAAGGAATTTGGGGTGTTTCTGTGTTGTTGGTTGTTCGATATGAATGGAAGAGGTGCAGTTTGTGCCTGTTTAGGTGAGAATCAAATTTGTCAAATGAGAAAAAAGAGGAGGGGTCTGAACTGACCATTTTCATCCTGATTCCAGGATGTAACACCTGCTTTTCTCTTAATTTCTTCCTTTCCACCTTCCAATTGTACATTTTCATAAACATTCTGTGCAATCACTTCACATCCACACAATATATATATATATATATATATATATATATATATATATATATATATATATATATAACGGAATAAGTAAACCTTATGCCTGGAGAGTGTGTATTCCAAGAGGGTAAATAGCTATAATAGTTTAGTACTGATAATTTTATCAAAATCAACAATAAGATTGTTCAACGAAGGTTTATGATAAAATAAAAAGAGTTTTTTTAAGAGTTTGTCAGAGCAAATATAGTAAAGAACAAAAAATATATCTCTGTACGATATTCCAAAGTTGAAGGGTGACTTAGTGACTTGAAAACCTAACTACCAGCTTAGTGCAAATCCATGCTCGACTACAAGAAACTACAACTAATGCAATACTAACATAGCTTTGATACCCAATCTCAAACTTGGACTATACGATAATAATAATAACATGACCACAACAGTCCCAATAGGAAAAAAATATTGAAAATAGAAATAATCAACTGTTATCAAAGTTAAATTAAACCAAATACTCACATAATGAAAATCTTATAATACAGTGGCACTAGCAATATGTACTTATAATCCATACAGCCACAACCTAACATCTGACCCGAACAATGCGCTTATAAACCACTCTAACCCATATGATCTTTGCAACCAACAAATCAATATAGAATACACCCCAAAAACTAAATACGAAGAAAACACAATATTGATCCTGTGCTTTACAATGAACCCCAACTAGAAAGTCTATCCAATCCCCTGAAAAGATATTCAACACATCAAAATAGCGTAAACAGATATTTTCAGGAGCTTTTTTGTTGTTGGTTGTGTTTTACTATATATGCATACGTATGTTTGTTTTGGGGACGTGAGTGGATCCGCCAGAATATTGGTAATTTGACATTTGGAAAACAAAGAGAAATTCAAGAGAAAAATATAAGTATTACATATTGTAAACCAATAACGCAAAAATCTACTCATTTCATTCCTCTAATCACGAACTGGCAAACAGCATACAGTCTTCTCTGCAATCACCACAAGTATTTGTAAAAAGTGATTGTCAACCATTAAAATGTATCAGAACATGCTAACGTGATAGTAATTCTTTCGAATTGTAACACTGTTTTTTTTTTCTCTCCGCGTTCAAATTGTCAAATATGTATGTGTACATACACACGCACTATCAGGGGTTCATGTTGTTTTTCCAGAGGAATATAACTTCAAATATACGGAAACAGAGAAAATTGATTCTGTAATGTATATTTTCTTACACAACACAACACAGCAAATGGAAACACGATTATTTACACGATGCACACATAAAAACATGGCTGTAACAGAAGGAATATTCTGATGCACAGGAAAAAAATGTTATCTTTGCTTACTTTGACCGGACTTCTGGATAGAGTACGTAATGTCTCTCGCGAGGATCCAACCAAAGAACAACCGATATAGAGCTGTCCAAGGGGAAAAAAAAAACAGGAAAATCGGAGGAAGGCCAGCGATCTTGGGAGAATGTCCTTATGCCTCGTAATAATTTCTCTAAATGACTTCAAATGACCTCCAACACCGATCTCACATGGCTTATAACTGTAGAGATTGACTCTATGAAAACTTCCTACTCTGTAAGTGCTATATTGTGGTTAATAACTCAAAAATTTGCAAGAAATGGTACATGCTGATTTTGAATGACCCTCGATGTCTAACTCTCATTTCTAAATACAGTGGCCTTGAGAGAATCTTCCCTTATGCTAAATTTCAGTTACATAGGTGCAAAAATCATCGCCCAAAACTTCGAAGTCAACTTCGATTAGCTTTTTACTTCCGATGTGAGGAAAATTTTAATTTCAGCATCCATGGTTCAAGATCTCGCCCACAACTCTGGATATTGATCAATTCCACATTGCATGTTACATTTTAAAAAGAAAGATTCACCTCTATACACAATTTCAGTTCTTCATAAGTGCTAAATGTGGCCAAAAACCTACTTTACAATAAACATGAATTACATTTGCTGGCCTTGAATGACATAACCCAGAAGTAAACGCCATAAAGATTCCAATCTTTGCCGTGAGAAAACGTGCCTGTATGCTAAATCTCAACATCTTGGATGGTCCAACTAACAGCTCTAAAAACTGGCTAGAATGACCAAGAAACTACCAATGGTAAACTCAAATTACCACTGAGGTTAAAAATACAGTCTATGTGGGAAGTCAACTTCTCAGTCTACAGACAGAATATCAGGTCGATAAGCCTCGTAGTTTTAGCGAAGGGGAGTCAAGAAAAATCAAAACATCATATATATATATAATTATTGTGTTATCCACAGACAGCTGTTTCGTTGTATTACAACTCTTCGGCGTGGCTATAGACAATCCGTTATCCCATCCAATACAAGGACCACTTCAGACCCGGAGGCCGGTATCCTGCCATTGAGCCACGGACTTAACGGTCAGTAAGCCTGAATTCAAGTGATATATTCTATTTTTGCTTAAATCCCCCATCCACCCGAGTGCTCTATTCTTATGGGAGAGCATTGCATGATAATTGCAATGAACGAGTTAACTCACTTAAAGAGTGCTCAACCCTGAATAGAGGATATATATATATATATATATATACATTCACAAGCACTACCACAAAAGAGAGTTACCACATATATCACAATAGCAACTGCCGCAGTAAGAACATTATATACCTTCTAGAGTGCAATAGATGTAAGTTACAGTACATAGGCAAGTCTGAGTGGCAATTTAATATTAGACTCAACAATTATAGACATAGGACTAAGTCAAAAAATAATCGTAGCCCACTTCCCGTGGAAATACACTTTCGCACACCTGACCACAATTTTGCTATTGACGCTAGCTTCACAATCATAGAAAAAATAGAAAAAACTACTCCAATTGACATAACTAAAGTTCTAGAAAAACACGAAGACATGTGGATCAACAAACTTAAAACCCTATATCCTAATGGATTAAATACTAAACTGAACAACACTCACCACACAGAACCCTAATATACACAACTCCTATCATTAATATCCTCACACCCACATCTAAGACACATTCAATAATGGAAGCTTCTAAGTCATCCAGACCCATAGGAAAAACGTCACCTTAGCCTGTTATAACCCCTGTCCAAATCATAGCCTAAGCATTTTCAGTAACTTTTAAAGTTGATACCTATGTAGCTCCATGACCTCACAACCCCTCCTTCTACACAACCCCAAACATACCAAAAAATCCAACTCCACATCACTACCCCCTACCTTGACACACTCTGCCCTCCCCAAGACCAACTGCTGCTGCTTTACCAAAGTCCTGATACCTGCTGGTCATTCTTCAATTCAGCAGGAGGCCTCTAGTTGCCCTGAAAACAAAACTTACCCACAATGCATAGCCCCTGGCAGTGGACTCTGGTTCCACATGGTGCATTTTAATACACACTCACACAGCACACACCACTGATGATGGGAAGAATCCCGAAACGTGTATGGACTATTGACATATAAGGATTAATAAACCTTACCACCAAAAACTTCACTCCCGAGTCTGTCTCACTCTCTAAAGTACACATTATATATATATATATATATATATATATATATATATATATATATATATATATATATATAAGCACACTTTAAGTGAGGTAACTCGTTCATTGTGAGCTTATGCAATGCTCTTCCATAGGAATACAGCACTCTAGTGGATGGGGAATTTAAGCAAAAAAATATAGCTTAAATTCAGTCTTACTGACCGTCCAGTTCCCTAGTGCAGGTTTCAATCCTGCCTCGTAGTACAGGATTAGATAATGGATAGTATATAGTCACACTGAAGAGTTGTAATACAACAAAACAACTGTCTGTGGATGACACAATAATTAACGCTCCTCTATTCAGGGTTGAGCATTCTTTAAGTGAGGTAACTCGTTCATTGTAAGCTTATGCAATTCTCTCCCATAGGAATACAGCACTCTAGTGAATGGGGCATTTAAGCTACAAAACAAATATATCGCTTAAATTCAGCCTTATAGACCGTCTTTTTCCTAGCGCAGGTTTCAATCCTACTTCGTGGTATTGGATAGGATAATGGATAGTCTATAGCCACACTGAAGAGTTGCATTACGACGAAACAGATGTCTGTGGATGACACAATATATATATATATATATATATATATATATATATATATATATATATACAACGAAACAGATGTCTGTGGATGACACAATATATATATATATATATATATATATATATATATATATATATATACATATATATATATATATATTCAACATAAATGCACATGACAATATCAGTTAGTTCGTAGTACACGAATCGAAGCAATCATTTGGAATTTGGACTCGTCAGACCCCGAAAGATGATCGTAATCTCCGTCAGTACACACTGTAATTTCTGTGCCAAAGGCAACATTTTATTTTGCGAATGACGGAACTCATACATGACTTCATTACTGCTACACAACCTCTTCGCTCGGCCTCTTATAGCCATCGCCTGGCATTTAGATACGTAGCCAAATGTTTCACGACATGGCCCCTTTCCTTCAGAACTTTAGAAGTGGTTATACATTCAGATAATTCTCATCCTCCGGTCAAAACGTTCGCTAACCTTCCTTGGTTGGCCACAACACTTAACATTATCACGGTACCAGTCTCATAATGCTTTCCAATATTTCGGAGGACAATGCAATCATTCAAATCCAGCATACGAGCAATATCCGATAGCAATTAACCAGATTCTGTCATTTTGAAATTATCTTCCTTTGTCGCAGTAGACAGATAGCTAATGTACCAAAGACTTGCCAGAGAGAGACTCATTGACAAAACTGAATGCGTTCGTATGGCAGCTTGACCAAAATTGCTATTGCATAACTCGGCATCTTTCATTGCATCTTGGCACATACATCCTTTTTCTTGGAAATTAAGTTATTTTTTCATAGTTTGAATGAATTTGTTCGCCTATTTTTCTTTTTTCGTTTTTTTTTTTCCAAATACGATCATAGATTTGTTCACCATTCTATTTATGAAGAAAAATGTAGGAGAACTGTTGCCAATTTTGATGCTTTTTCTTCAGTTGTTCGAATTAGAGAGTCCAGCGCTGACGATGTTTAGATGATTATTTTATGTTTTTAAGTCCCGTGTTGCCAAAGTAAATGTTGTTTTTTTAATTTGTCGAATTCGAGAGTGACTTGCAGAATCGAAAATTTGAAAAGTCACATCAACACTGAATTAAAGAGTAAAGGTGAAAATGCAGTAGTTTTTTTGTATTTTTTTTTTCATGGTAACAAATTGCATACAAACGCTTCAGGTTTGCGACGGTTCCCAAATACGACTTACCAGTTGGAACAGTCCCCAGACATAAGTCCGAGACTACTTTTATAGACAGATATACACAGACAAATCAGCACTTCTTGGAGACTGTTAGTTTTACACCGCTGCGATCGTCAGACCATCTGAAAATCGCGTCTGCAAAAAAGTCGGAGTCACTATAACGCATTTATTTGTCTACATATAATCACTTACATAAGCTCTATCTCTGACATCGAGCATTTTTTACTCATACGTTACTGGACCCACATAAACAATAAGAGCACACACACACAACTTTGGAATAGAGCACTCTGGGGTATGGGGGTTGTGCGTAAGTAAATACACTGCTTAAATTCAGCCTTACTGACCGTCCAGTTCTTCATAAGGCAGGGTAAAATGCCAGCCTCTGGGTCTGAAGTGAAGGTTTCGATCCTACCTTGTGGTACTGGATGGTATAATAGACTAAAGCCACGCTGAAGAGTTGTAAAACAACGTAACAGCCGTCTGTGGATGACTCAATTATTTAGTCATATATACATATATACATATATATATATATACATATATATATACATATATATATACATATATATATATATATATGTATATATATGTATATATATGTGTGTGTGTATATATATATATATATATATATATATATATACAATTGTAAATTGCGTTATAATATATCAAAAATATTTGAAATGATCTCCGGTTATTACCATTAATGTATCATTTGGCGTTGACAACTTCGAATAAACGCTTAACGAAAATAGGCCTGTTGCATGAATCTCCCTTCTAATTTTTTATTCTAAAAGTATTTGATTTATATTATGAGTGTATCATTGCCTATCTTGTGTCTTTGTTCGGACAAAATTTGAATGCAGTAAGGCGCGTAGAAAGAAAGTTATCAGATTAAACCTTCATTTCTCCATACTGTACGAATACTTATTGCCCCTACTGTAATATCACAATAGTAAAGAACAGCATTTTAAAGGTTAATGACAAAGCAAACGACAGAGGAAAAATACCAAGCAAAAGAATTAAAAAATAAAAAGCAGCGGAGATGAATATATAAAAGTGGAAAAGTAGAAGGGAAAGAAGATGAAGAAAAATAGATCAAGATGAAGGAGACATTTGTGACGGATGTGATATTGTAGGAAGGTGACTTGGTATTTGCAGTGGCAATATGCTTTAAACTATACGTGCATTCAGATAATCATTATGGACATTTAAAACCCAAAAGAGATTTTGCAATAGAGAAGAAAAAATCTCTGGCCACTCTTTTCAAATAAGGTAAACACGTAAGCCGAGATAAGAAAAGGTTATCAGAGATGAACCTGGAAATAGATACAAATAATAATGAGAATATCATGCGTATATGTCAATACATAAACAAATAAAAACGGAAGGAAAATACGTTAACATATCTCATAGTTTTCTTTGGAAACTGGATTCAAGCGTGTATGAATTTCTGTATTGCCTAGAACATGAGTTAATGTGTATCACGAACCGTTAGTCTGCTCCATGCAAACATGTGACACCTCCACACTCATGCACGCCGATGTCACAAACAAACAGACACGCAGAGACATCCATTCATACAGAAATGTATAGATGAATTTCTTGGTCTTATCCCAATCAGAAGTTTTCCTGATTTCTTCTTTTTTTTCCCATAGGAACCATAGAATAGATGCATACACGTATATGCAGCTTCAAACCAAAAGAAACATGAATGTACAGAGAAATCTCTGCACGCAGATACAAACTCACTTAGACACATAGATACATATAAAGAGAGATACAAACAGGAATGTGTATTGATATACACCTCTCTCTGTCTCTCTCTCTCTCTCTCTCTCTATATATATATATATATATATATAGGTACATCAGTAAGTCTGTAGTCCGATGAAGAAAATCAATCTATTATGCATAAAAATTCCTTCCCTTGTCATTGCACTTAATTCAGTGGTATTAAACGATTAACTACGAATGATGGGACTTTCTGTTATTGCAGGTCTCTGGCAAGCCCCATAAAACTCCAGTTTATTGTGATTGATGGCAGCTAAGATCTGCAGGGTAGGAAATAAGTATTCGCACGATATGAAAAATCGAACTTTTAATCCAATAACCTTCTTCGTATGAGGTCTACTAAGTTCAAATTTGGTCACATCTGAGGTACAACATGAGTGATTATGCACACATAGTATGAATCAGATACGTTTATTAATGAGTTATGTAACAGTGTTTTTAAAAAACCCGACAGAATGATTTCGTTACGATGGATATTTGAATGTTATTTATTTTCCATCTTCACATAACCATTTGACACATTAGTATAAGTTACTCGATCGATATTTATGAGAACATGCAACACTGAATTGTCAAACCTCGTCTATGAAACACCATAATATTCATACAGTAATTGCCGTGAACTTGTCAGAGGAGTTCAGTATCGATTTGAAGCAATTATTACTATAAATAGGCACAAGAGAAGAAAGGGATATGACAAGTTTTCCAAGGGACTGAATGTCGCTAAATCAACGGCACAGTCCATGCTAAAGGAATTCAAGATGGCTAGTGACTAAAAATCTTCCACAGGTTGATTTTGCTCATGAAATTCAACCCTGACATGCGCAAGATAGTCAGGAATTTAAGTAAAAAATCAACAAATGACACGGGAAGTTGATACTGATAATTTGAAATCAAACGACGTGAATGTTAGTAAGAGCACATCAAACACTTTATTGGTCTGTGTGAGATTTGAAGGCCTTAGACCAGGTGAGACACCTTCATTGTTCCCAATGCACTTGAAGTCTAGATAAAATTTTGTGCAATTAGCATCTAAACAAAGAGAAAGTGTTTTGGGATGAGATTTTCTTGTCTGATGAGACGGAGTTGGAAATTTTCTGTCATTAAAGCAAGCAGATAGCAGATAAAAGACGAAAGTTATTTGTCGAAAAACACCATCCCGACGGAGTAATATAGAAGAAGTACGACTATGCTTTTGGATTGATCTGTGCAAAATGTGTAGATCAACTTAGATGAATCGAAAGAACCATGCAAGAAGAAATCTATCAGGGTATTTTTAATACTAATCTGAAAAGTTTGAAGAAATTCGACATTCCAACCAAACAATGATCACAAACATAAGTCAAAATATCGTGACTCAATGGATGAAAGTGAAAAGATCAATGTTTGGTCATGGCCTTTGAATTCATCTGGTCTAAATCCTTTTCGAGAATCCTGTAAGCGATTCGAAAATAAATGTCAGGAAGAAAAGAATCTGAAGAAGATATCGGAATTAGAGAGGTTCAACAGAGAAGAACAGAAAAGAAATTTACGTCGAAACTTGCCAAAATTTTTTGGGTAACTTGCTTAATTGTTTGAGCAAAAGTAATTGAACTAAAAAGAATACAATGGATTCTTGATCTTCAGTTGTTTGTACCATAACATTGAAATATTTACCTCATTCATAAGGATTTCTATCAACCATACGGATACATTTTTTGTTCGTATGTTTTCCAACATGATACTTTCAAAATAGACGTATTCAACCCTTAATTTGCATGCATCATTTGTTTGACGTATGTTAGTTGTGACCAAACCTGAACTTGATGATTGACAGAGGAAAGAAATTTATTGCATGAAACATTCAATGTATCATACTGTACATTTACCTATCACCCCCATCGTACATTGCATAACCTATACTATTACTACTCGCTTAGTCCAGAGCACTCACTCTCTCTCTCTCTCTCTCTCTCTCTATATATATATATATATATATATATATATATATATATAATGATTATAGAATGTAATGTGATATAATATCATACAATTCTATATGTGTGATTGGATTTATTACATGCTCAATACATTCAACATAAAATATTAAGTTGACTTGAGTAGAGCTTGAAATATGATGGAATAAAGGATTTGCTATACAAACAAGTTTATATGTCAGCCCTGTTTTGGCTTCAAGCAAATGATTTGGTTTATTTCCGATCCCTATTTAAGATATTATTCATTTTATTTTCTTGGTGGAGGGGGATTGAGATCTTTTTTCTAAGGTGTAGGATTTTCTTCTTATTATATTTATAGATCTTTTTTATTTCTCTTTGTTTAGTGGTTGGTCAATGCTTGTTATTTATCCTGTTTTTCCCGTTTTATTTAGTGGAGATAATATGCTTGTTAGTGGTTATGAATTCTTAATAGCAGGGTTCAGTGTAGGTATTTTCTTAATCAGTACGTTGTCAAGCCATAAACTCTTGTTGGTATGTTTCCTCTCTGAGAGTATTTTATTCTCACTTATACCTATTTCCCTGTCTCATAGTTCACTTTCAAAAGACCTCAGTTGTTAGTTTAATCATTCTAGGTGTTATTGGTTTCTGCATGTTTCAGATAATCATGGTGACTGAGTTGTTCTTCAAAGTGGCTTGACTTATAAAAGGATAATAATGCTGATAGTGTTAATAGTAATAACGATATATATATATATATATATATATATATATATATATATATATATATATATACTTATATATATATATATATATATATATATATATATATATATATATATATATATATATAATTTCATTGATACTTTCTCATCGAGTTTCTGTACAAGTGATAAATGGTGGCCCTCAAGCAACTGCAAGTCTTCTCTAAATTCCAATGCTCACTTGAGTATCTCAGAAATACAGTCGGCTGGACGGTTTTAAATCTTTCTCGGATTTTCACTTTTCCAAATCTTTTTGCGAACTCTTTGAGACTGTCCTAAACGCTCTTGTAATGACATTTAGTGATTCGGCTTTTCGATTCCGGTTTCAATCTCTAGTCTACTCGAACGTCTAAATCCCTGTGCAGAGGTTGTTTTTGTTTTTACTTGAAATTCATCTGATATCCTTGCCTGAGTAGAATGATCCATTTAAATTTCAAGATACCCAAAATTTTACTTGTTTTTCACCAAGATAGAGTTAACGTTTTTGTGAACACCATTTATCAGAGTTCAAGTTATCTGGAGAGTTTCTAGTGAAAAAAAAACTCCCCTTCATAGTCTAATCTGTTTTCATGCAATCCCAGGTGAATTGCTTCACCTGAGATGATATGGTTTATTCCCCTATGATTCAACCTCTCAGTACAAGCAACAATTGATATTTTGTTTTGTCTCGTGTATTTTGTTATTATCTTTTAGCTGATATTATTATTATTATTATTATTATTATTATTATTATTATTATTATTTCCTTTACCATTTCCAGGTGTCTCTTTCGAAATAATTATTGGTCATTTCGTCTACAATTACTTCTTGTTAGAGCATTGAGTTTGAGTTTTTCTCCCTCCGATTTTGGTTTTGCATTTTCCGATACAACGTTAGTTGTTCCTATGTCAGTTTTGTCGCATTCTCTACTGCGCCACAATTATTCTCTTCTGATTCAAACGTGTGTATTCAGCTGTCCTTTGATGGTTGAGTCAGTACAATCTTTAATGCTCGTTATTATCACTTGTGCTCACTGGATTTTCACACCAGCAGTATAAGGTTGCCCGGTCTGGACATTAGGTTATAGTAACCCTTTTCAATATCCCAGGATACTTTTCAGTATTTTTGTTAATATTAGTATACGGTAGTAGTCTTCAAGGTTGCAATCTTTCCTCCGCTTTACTATCCCAACAATCATTTTATGAGTTTTTGAGCTACCGTTACAAACGCTACATTAATCATAAGTACTCTTTTATTCAATAGCTGTCGACCAAGACTATCAACATAGAAATAGGTTTCTTCAGTTTTTTTAGAGTGCTTTGTTGACTGACTGGCGATTTATGTATGTGTCGCGTCTACAGGGGTGCACCAAAGAAGCCAGAGGCCAAAAATTTAAACATTTACTCTATATTATGTGTAGCAAACATGTTTTGCTTTTTATGTTTTTAATAATTTTTCGTTGGGGGTTCGATTTATAATGTAAATTTACGTTAAATCGATCATGTAGTCCGTGTCCGGCAGTAATCATGCTTATTCTTTGTAAAATTTTAACTTTCTTGTAATCAACGCCCAGCAAAAGGCGAGAGAAGTGACTTATTCATTGATAACCTCTTTTTTTGTTTTTGTTTTTTGATTGATCACCTCAACACAGCATGCTGTCACGTGGAAGTTTCTATTAATTTACTAACCAGACCTTTTATTTTAGTTTTTTTTTTCTTAATCTCATCATCACTGTCATTCTTACAAGAATTATTTGTCATAAATTGTTTGAGTTCAAATGATTTTGTTAATAACGTTCCCGTTGTTTCCAACGCTTATGTCATTTATCTTATTACAACTTGTCTTTATACGGCTGTTTATTCTACATTCAAAATGAGGAAATTCAATCTTATTTTCAGTGTCCAAATCATTATGAGCATTACTGCTACTTAAAAATTTCAATTTTCATTCTCTGAAACTCATTGATTAGGAGCTGCTATAATTAATTAGTTGTTTTGTAATCCATGATATAACGGCTACGATTTCATACGCAATATTGACAAAGCTTTCATACTCTTAAATGATTACATACTAAGTAACAAAGCAAACGCTGGCTGTGGAAGAAATTGAGCAATAACTCTGGTTTCATTTTAACATTGAATGCAATGGAGGGTTCTGTTTGTAAGCAAGGAGATTGCTGTTTCTATCCTTGTCCACTGAGTTTACCGCTACTCAACACTCTTTCTGCTTGACTTCAACTCCTCTGGCATTGACACACCTTACAGAGCAGAGACCAATAACTAGTGTACTCGCAGAAAATGGAGATCTAACAATGGACAGGGTCTGGATCATCTAATGTGCCCAAGAATTCCACCAAAAACTCTGCCCCTCCAAACAAGGAACATAAAACAGCGAACAGGATGTACGAGGTACGAACAGTCTGTTCAAGGACTTCCCACAAGTTACGCCATGGAAAGTGAAAAGAGCAATCAAACAAACAAAAAAGGAAGGCTCTCAGGCTAGATAACATCACCATCGACCAATTCAAAAGAGACGGTAAGGTAATCACGAGGAGACGAGCAAATTTATTCAATGTATGCCTAAAACAAAGTGAAGACCCCAAAATTCAGAACTCTGCAATCATAATGCAGTTATGAATAGAAGGAAACCCACTAAAGTTATCACCAGCCAAATTTAAAAAACGCCAGAAAAAATAAAAACACCGAAAGTTTCTCAACTATGGACTGATCAACAAAAGCATAAAAGCAGCAGATTATGAAATATCACTCGTGGTATCATTTATAGACTCCAAGAAGGTCTTCAACTCTGTATAAATTCCCAAGGCCATTGATGCTATCATCCTACAAAGTGTGGACTCCGTATATGTCAGAGTATTGCAGCATATATACCGTCACCGAAGCTCATTTATCAGGCTACATAAAGACTCAGAGCCCTTTCAGCTCCAAAAAAGCTAAGACAAGCTCATCAGATCTCTTCACAGCCAGCCTCGAGATGATCGACTGAAACCTAATTTGGGAAAACAAAGGAATCAGAATAAGACAGTTAATACCTAAGTAACCTCGGACTTGCATACAACATCGTCATTTTTGCTAAAAAACCTCAAGACTTCCAACAAGAGTTAAGTGAACAGAATGAAGAAGGCAAAAAAGTTAGCCTTCATATGAATTCATCAAAAAGAAAGGTCATGTACAACAAACTTGTCGGAAATAAACACGCAACAATGAAAATCGGAGACGCAAAGCTGGGCAAATTAGATCACTTTATGTAATCCATAAAATCTCCATAAAACTCTTTAAGAAGAAGAAATCAGGCGAAGAATTACACTAGGATGGTAAGCTTTCGGCAGAGCAAGCTCAACCTTCGAGGACAAAAAGTCCCATTAGTCCTAAAAAGAAGAGTATATAATCAATGTATCATCCCGATAGTAACCCATAGAGCTGCGAAACTGAGGTTGGTAGAAATTGAAATTGCAAGACAAACTGAACAGGTTCAGAAAATATCGGCTCCAGGTGTGACGAATCCTAGGAAAGGTTAAAGTCCAACAACCGACGGTGAAAGATTGATGATGATGATGATGATGATGATGATGATGGATGGAGGTTTGCAATCTTTAACAGAAATTTGTTTCAGCGTCTTCCGGCAATTAATCTCTATGTTGTGAATTAGAAATTAGGAAGAGTTCAGATTTGTTGTGATCAGGAATCAATCAAGGGATTACTAAACACGATAGGGCTATTGTATGTAGAACGTAACCGCAAGTTTACTGTAAAAATGCATTGAAAATGCGGAAAATAGAGATTGTCTGTTGTTATAATTTAATGCAATCGTTAACAGGCTGCTACACGAACTGACTTATTTCAGCTTTTAACGCTTCTATTCATAGTCAATAGATATTTTATTAATGGTGGTTTTATCTTGTGTACGTCTTCTGAATAGATGGTCTATTTAGTAAATTTACCATTGCATCCCAACCGGTTTTTATTGTTTCCATTCTAATTATACGTTTAAAACGTTGAACTGTTATTTCCAATTGCTTTTCGTTTTATTCCATTAATGTTTTCAGTTACGAGAGCCATTCTTTCATCTCGGCGTTTTTATGGTCCAATCAGCCTCCATCTTACTTTCATTGTTCTCAATCTTTCTCTATGATCTCTGAAACTTTGGAAATAGTCATTGGCTTTCAGATCAATCTAGTCGTATCTTTAGTTCATCTCTTGTTCGATATAAGAAGGTAAAGTACTCTGTGTGGAGGACTAAGCATCCACTGATTACTTTCATTAGGTTTCTCCAATCTCTTGGATCTTTCTCCCTTGTATAAGATATCAATCAAATATACTTGTAGACAGTTGAATGTGACATTAGTCATATTAGTCGGCAGGGTTCTCTTTTATTCGATTAGGTTTGAGCAAACATATTGGATTAGATTTGTTCATCGAACGACTTTGTCACCTGTGATACCAAATTTTAATTGCCTCGTTATTTTGTCAACTCCACACCGTTACTATTCGATTTCTCTGTTTATGGTTCGATTTCAGCATTCAGGCCTTTTCCTAATTGTTGTTTTTCGTCTTCAAATAAAACTTACATTCAGTAATTTGGAAAACTCAAAATCGGGTTCAGAACAAGTTTAAGAACTTATGATTTTGATCTTTATTCCCCACTCAAATAATGACCTGCAGAACTAACACGATAACAATCGCTTCACGGCAAGTTACTCGAACCAGAGGAAACTCCATAAAGTAGCTGTGCCGGTGTTAACACTTATTCAGTTGGTGATAGAATTTCGTTCTTCATTCTTAAGAAAAATAAGGTTTCAGATTATAAAAGTTTATATTCCGTCTATATAATAGGTCATTTGGATGGGATAATTGAGGCTATTGTGAAAGCAGCAACTTAAGGGTTAAGGTATTTCCAATATTCATTAATCTTGGCTAAATAGAACAAGAAAAGTTGTGTTACACCAATCTTCCGAATAGGGAGTTCCTACTCGTTTAGAAAACCAGCGCTTGAAAACTTTATTGAACTGCGCCAAAACACCAACCTTTGGCACCGTTAACACAGATCAGTTCACCGTTCATTAATTTTTTTCCCTCCTTTCTATTTGTTTGAATGTATCAACAAGATTCTAAAGAATTCATATCGTTCATTCATGTTAGAGGATTAATTATCAGCTTATTCAATCTGTGTAATTTGAAACTGATTCGTGCGTTTCATGAGTTTCTGAACTTGGATCAGAGGGAATAAAGATGATCAGACTCAGAATGAATTATCTTGTAAGCATTCCTGGGGTTTAAGTGACAAAGAATCTTCTTACAATGAGAAAGTGTGTCTCGAAATCCTTGCTGAATTGGTATTGTTTTCACATCTCCCATTTCGTGCTTTGAAAAAGAAGAAGTAGAAGAGTTAGAGGAGGAGGAGAAAATAAAATAGATGAACCATCTTTAAGATGTAGATTAGACTTTTGGGGTGACTAGAAAACGTATCTGAAAGAAAATAGTGCAAAAATATTGTATACTAGCAATGGTAACACCATATTACTCAGTCTAAAAAAATCATAAGAATCATTGCTTTCATAATTATTCACTAAGCTTGGCTTCTCCGTCATCAGCCTTTTAGCATCCGTCGTTGGATATAGACCTTTCCTATGATTTACCTGATCTCTCGATAAAGGGCGTCACGGCGCCAGTACTTTCTGAACTTATCTAGTTAGTCACATCATCTTATATTTTGTCAAAGCTGGTTTCGAGTGTGATTTCTAGGGATCCACATTTTGAGTCATGATGTCAAACGGCTATCTGTCATTCTAACATAAGGACCAGCCCAATTACTATTTTAGTTTTCTAATAGATTCTATATGTTGGACTCCTATCTAATGTACAATTTTCTCCATGTTATGTTGAGCATGATTCTCTCTTGTGCACGTTGCATGGCTCACAGTTGCGAGGGGGTCAATCTTTTGGTTATGTCCCGTATTTTAGCTCCATGAGTGACTATCAGGAGGATGCATTGGTTGTATACCCTCCCTTCTAGCACCAGTGGATTCTCTTCTTTTTTTTTTTTTTTTTTTGAGGTTGAGCTTGCCCAACCGAGAGCCTATCAACCTAGCGTGATTCTCCGCTTGATTTTTCGTCTTCTGAGGATATCATAGAGATTCATTGTCCAAGGTAGATGTAATGGTCTACTTTCTCTATTCTGCGTCTTCATTGATATAAAGCCATATTAGAGTGTTGCCCTCCGAGAATATAATTCATTATGCTAGCGAGTTGACGTGGAAGGCAAGGCTCTTAATCATTGCGCAGAGGAAGTCTTATAATTTGTCGATGTGGAGTGAATTGGGGTTACTCAATATCTGAGTCCGATTTCGACAACAAGGGTTTCAAACTATGTTTCGTATATGATAAATTAGTGAACATGTTCTCGTGTGTAGTTTAAGCACTGAAGACGTTTATTACATCGGCAGCTGACTATGTTGGCGAGAAAGGAAACCTTTGATAATTTCCAGCCTCTTGATCGTTGTATCTGGAAATGGATTACTGAGAGTAACAGGTTATATCCATACTAAA
Source organism: Thysanoteuthis rhombus (assembly GCA_963457665.1). NCBI lineage: Eukaryota > Metazoa > Mollusca > Cephalopoda > Oegopsida > Thysanoteuthidae > Thysanoteuthis > Thysanoteuthis major. Next base: position 62,373,261 of record OY735200.1, read on the forward strand.
CGAGGTAGAACACATATTCTTTCAAGTCAAGCGTTATATCGTAGAATGAACAGACAAAAGGTATGTTAAGTGTAATGTGAAAATGCTTTATGCATCGCTTTTTACCAGGTTATACGTAGAGGCGGATAAATAAGTGAATGTACATCACTTTTTGAAGATGAAGGTTTAATGTTTTCAGCATGAGAACGTTTCAGTTTCCGTATCTTCATTACGTGGACGTAGTTCAAGATACATATGCGTTTCCATGGTTTTTGCAAATGGCGATTGTATTTCTTTTATGGATTCATTACGCTCATAAAACCCCGCCAAAAGAAAGACTAGGCTGAATTCCACAAAAGTATTCACTTCCTTCAGCACTTAAGCTGAGTTTTATTGCTCGAGATTGAATAGAAAATTAATACAAATCACAGTCAAAAGTACTCAAGTCATTACATTGAATTATGGTGTATATTTAGAGTTTTTGTTTTCTAGTAACATTTTCTTTTTTTCGATCAAATGAAATAATTTTTGATTCCAATGAGTATATATCACAGGACAGCTGGGTTAACGGTTGAAAGATGTGATTCAGTGAGTTTTTCTTTCTCCTTCCTTCTCTATCATCTCTTCTTAGATGCAGCCCAAATTATGATAACTTTGCAGACTACAAGAAAGTTGCTAGATCGTTGGAGATGTTTCTAGGCCCGAAAAAAAGGGTAATATCAATTGATTGCAAAATATCGTAAATGAAATACGACTGCAATAAAGTCAAATTGATTCGAAATTTAAATGTGGAGAAACAAAAAAGATGATGGCTAAATACTTTTTTAAAAAGCCAGATCTGTCAAATGTGGCCGTACTTTTTTCTTGCTAATTAAAATAAAATAATTTTCATCTTCACTTTTTAATGAAATGTTATATCTTTTTTTTTAATAATTTTCTTCCTGTGACTTTTTTCATACCACACGATATCAGTGGCAGTTTTTCTTACATTTTTTGTCTTAAACTTTAACCTTTTAAAACAGCTTAAGTTGAGTTGAGCTGAGAATTTAGAGAAAAATTAAAATTTCGTATATTTTCTTCACGTGCCTAGAATAAATTGATTACCGTATTTGAATTTCTTGGTTGGTCATTCGTAAACACTAGCCCATTGTAAAAAAAATGGAGCAGTGATCAATGACTTCGGCAATTCTGACAGACTTTTTGTCATTGGAAAAGTTCATTGCTACGGAACTTTACGGCCGTTGACAACTGACATGATACAAAGGGTCCAATGTTCAATTTATCGGCTTCTGTTGTTGTCAGAAGCGGCCAACACAGTGTGTGAAAGGGAATAAAGCTGTCAGATTTCGGTGCTAAGATTGTGGATCTTCGATATCGGGTTCTATCACAATGTGCAATAGCTGAGTGGATTAAAGTCCGATAGTTGTGAAGAGGTTTCGTGTAATCCAGGATGTCATGTAGCTGAGAGCAGCAGTATTATACCCATGATGTCCAATAGTAATGAGAGGTAGGTATCAGATCACAACAATAAAATCCACGATCAGTGCATAACTCATTTGTAATTTAAAAAAAAAAACAATGGTTAAGGTTAATAAAGAGACTATCTGACAAACAATAAAAAAAAAATCCAGGATTCAGGCTAAGGAAAGAATTGCAACAGGCAGCTCTGGAAATGATCCGTGAAAATGCATACTGACATTAGAAAGACTCCATTAAACGTGGGATGAGTAATGGCGAATTATCCTCTTCGTAGATGTGTAGCAATTCAACTTTAACGGCATGGATGGCCTACAGTATTTTTGGTATGACCCACGAGTTCTGAGAGAAATCTTTTGGAATCATGCTAGTGGAGATGGTGACCTCATTATTTCGAGTGATCCGGTATATGGTGGGAAGATGACACCAAACGTCCATAGTCGATTAAACTCTGTATGATATGTGGATATGTTGAGAAGTGCGAATTTAGTAGCCTAAGATGTTCTGATCGGTGACCATCAGTTCATGTTTTAGCAAGATAATACTCCAACCGGAAGAGTTATGCAACGATTTCTTTTTGCTTGGACTGAAGTTCCCGTTGAATTCCACAATTGTTTGGTCAATGATACAAGATAAAATCATTTTAGTTATTAGCAGTCATGATAATACATCAAAGTGTTAACTATATAATCTTTCTTCGGAAAATACAATAAAACATTGAAATTATCGATGAGTTTAAAGTTTTGTCAAATTGGATAATTAACCTACTGATAGCTCTGGTCTAAAAAGTAATTTTAACCTTTTATTAAAACAATTTCTGTCAAGTAACTATGAGTATACCTTGTGATTAGGCCAAATGCACGTATTACTCATTTGAAAAATAAATAAATAAATTGGAAATGTGAGCTTCTGAATTGGAAATCATGGCATGAGTTTTAAGTTTTATGGTGAACTAAATATACACCATTATTACATTTATCCGTCTCCTACTCTCTCTCTCTCTCTCTCTCTCTCTCTCTTTCTCTCTCTCTCTCTCTCTCTTTCCCTCTGTCTATCCGTCTGTCTGTCTGTCTGTCTGTCTGTTTCTCTCTCTCTCAGTTCTCATAATTACTTACAGACACATACATGGCATGTCAATACCATTTACGGATGAACGCCGGTTATCTGTAAACCAATTATCCGAACAAGATTTCTGGGGATTTTTTTTTAAGCTACTTTTTTGAACCTACAGGAGGCATGTGAGCGGGTTGCCAATACTTTTTTTCTAATATATTTTTGGTCACTAATTCATAGGCTTCAAAATCATGGTAGCTCAATAGCTGGATAGCCAGAGGCACTGAAATTGTGATGTGATGTAATGGGCGGACCGAATTCAAATTCCAATGAATTTTTTCTCTTTTCTTTTTTTTTCTTTTTTCAATTATAAATGTTTCCAATCTATTTGACCTTCAAACCTTCTCAATTCACCTACAGCATACATTTTCCGGTTGAATTATCCCAAAAGAAATTCCTATGGGATCCGTGTTCGCATTCACATGAATAAAAAATCTGATCGCTAAAGAAATCAGTGAGAGCTAAATAAACCAGTATTAAGAGACGAAGTCAATACAAACGACGAACCTAGTTAAAAATCCTATTGAGAAAAATTCAATTTTTCTTGTTAATTTTATATGCTTTCAATTTATTAGAGCTTCAAATCTTCCAGTTTTGAGTGGAAATATTTTATGGTTTTATGAAAGAAGCTTCTATTTACAATGCTGCTATAATATTGAACTGAACTCATATATTCCATTTGTCATAACTAACTAAGAACGGGGAGTTCTCTTTCTCTTACTGCTTATGTTGGTTTGAGGGTATACTTTTTATGCAATCTCCCTCTAACCTGACGATGAAACATGTTTTATTACAACAGAAAAACTAATACTTACTCTAGCCTTAATCCAAGCACAAACGAGACCACAAAATAGGTATAATTTCAAACAGATTGTGCACTTTAATTTACGATCTACTAACGCAAAAAGAGAGCCCATAAACTCTCAGTTTTGATAAAAGGTAATTGTTAAGGTTTAAGTAGATTTAGAGATTTCGCACTGTCCTGCTTATGATATGAAAACAGGTTTTGCGATGGGCACCTACAATATATATATATATATATATATATAAATTATTGTGTCATCCACAGACAGCTGTTTCGTTGTATTACAACTCTTCAGTGTGGCTATAGACTATCCATTATCCCATTCAGTACCAGGAGGTAGGAGTGAAACCTTGGCTTCAGACTCAGAGGCTGGTATCTTATCTCTTCTCCACGGAACTGAGTCAGTGAGGTTGAATTTGAGCGATATATATATTTATCGTGTATATTCCTCATCCACCAGAGTGCTCCATTCCAAACTTGGTGTATATCTATAGGGAGGGTTTGTTGTTGTTTTTAAGAATACAATTGAACAATGCTCAATAAGAAAGAGAATAAAGATGCATGAACAAGTTAGAAAATATAAGATATATTCCCTAAACAAATTTTTTGCCTACTTCACTGTACTAAACATTCTTGACTAACTGAGTTTACATTCTTCTTTTTGCGTTTCGTGTGTTGTTGTTGTTGTTGTTGTTGTTGTTGTTGTTGTTCGTTTCACGTTGCAAGAAGTGAGTGCACCTGTCATCTGTTATAGTGAGTTTATTTTATTTATGGTATTATTAGTATGTTAATTCGTAGCTCTTGTCTAAGAGAAAATTTATTATTTTTATACCTTTTTTACATTTAATTGTTTTTTTATTCATATAATGATTTCATTTTAAATTTATACAAAATCTATTGAGACAATATTAAATATACTGATATATATATATATATATATATATATTTATATATATATATACATATATATATACATATATATATATATTAATATATATACATATATACATACATATATATATGTATATATGCATATATATATGCATATATATATGCATATATATATGTATATATATATATATATATATATATATATATGTGTGTGTGTGTGTGTGTGTATGTGTACATATATTATGAAATTTACACGTGTGAGTAATATCCATGTAATCATTTTAATTTTTAACGTTGTTGTCTTTTTTATTTGTCTATCTCTCTATAATTTTCCTTCAATTTATTTTTACATCTATCAACTTATTCATTTATTTTTCTACATATTCATTCATTTATTCCATAAACAAGCTATGTATTTATTTTTCACTCCGTCTGCCTTGCTATTTATCTATCTGTCTTTTTCATCAATCTCTCTACTCGTCAGTACATCTCTCAATATTTGGATTCATCTATTTTTCTCTCTGTGTATCTGTATATCAATCTATCAATTCATCTATCCATTCCATCCATTTAATCAACTGTCAGTCTATCATTCTTTCTTTTTATCCGATTCAAGCGATGGGTTTATCTATCTGTCTATTTAGCTTGGTAGCTCCGTATTTAATTAGCTGTCTATTTATCTATCAGACCACCCCTCAATCAAACTATTCATTTATTCATTTACTTATTCAATTACACCTGATTAAAATTTCTGTTCGATATATCCTTGCTTATAATATACGTAATGGAACGAAAAAATTAATTTTCCCTTTAAAAAATATCGAGCATCTATGTATTATTAAGAGCAGTAATTTGGTAGTTAGAGATTCAATGCTCAAAAACATCAGTTTTCCCGTTCGGTTATTTGGTAGACAAATACTACAAAACTGTGTTTGTAAAAGTGACCTTGATTGAACTATAGTTTCGTTCGAAACTATTTTCATTTCCAAATGTTTTTAGTAATATTTACTAAGTTTGACTAAGAAGGGTTTTGCCACAGACAGGTTTGTTTTTTGAGAAACATTCAGGCATCGCTCATCGACTTTACCCGTTTTTAGATCATATACAACTT
>OY735200.1:62383635-62411135 GCA_963457665.1 Thysanoteuthis rhombus
ACTAACTGTCACTTAGCCTTCAGCAATGACAACTGGGCAACTGATGTTAAACTGTAAACCACTGTACCACGGTGGACAATGAAGATTCGAGGAGACTTGCTGTCACTCAACCTCCAGCGGTAACCACCGGGCAACTGGTGTGAAATTGCTAATAATAAGTCTCCAGTCACTTAGTCTCCAGGTAACTAGTGTCAATAATAATAATAAGAAGAAGACCCCCACAGTAAACTATGCACCAGAGGGTGATGACAAGACACCGACGGAAGAAGAGAAAACCAAAATACAAGCTTTGAAAGAGATCATGCGAGGAGAGAAAACAACACTCCCCTCCCTAAGAGACAAAGACAGAAAGAAAGTCGGAGAAGTGACCGAACAGGTCAACTGCCTCTTACAGCACATAGAAACAAACACCCTCCTAGAACTCAACAACCTAATTTACGCAGGGGCGAAAATGGTAGCACAAAGCTTCACAACACAAGATAGGAACCCGAGCAATAATAGGGAAGAGAAACCCAACTGGGAGAGAAGATTACAAAGGCAGATCTCCCAACTACAGAGAGATGAAGTACTGCTTAGAAATACACCACACACGGACAGACCACGAGTAAGACTTTATAACAAATACAAGGTAACGCAAAAAGGCATTGCGACTGTAGTCGAAGAGTTACACCAGAAAAGACTAGCTAAAGAGGCAAGACTGAAAAGATACAGACTAAGGACGGCCCAATACACACAAAACTGCACATTCCAAAACAATGAGAAGAAGTTTTACCAAGATTTAAATGGGGAAAGAAGGCAGGACATGAAACCAGATGCCACAGAGGCCAAGAACTATTGGAATAGCATATGGGGGCACCCAAAAAGACACAACATAACACCGCAATGGTTGGGAGACATGAGAAAATAACTAGAAAATATAGACAGGGCAGAACCAATAGTACTGAATGAAACCACATTGAAACATACTCTTAGGAAAGTAGCCATCTGGAAAGCACCGGGTCCCGACGGGATCCATGGGTATTGGTTCAAAAAATTCACCACGTTACACGGCAGACTCACTCACCTACTCCAGAATTGTCTAAACGAAGGCAAAGCACCAGAATGGATGACTAAAGGCAGAACCACCCTCATCCAAAAAGACCCAGAAAAGTGGAACATAGCAAGCAACTATAGACCAATCAGGTGCTTACCACTTATGTGGAAAATCCTGACCGGGCAAATAGCAGAGAGAATATACATGTCAATGAATAGAAGGGGACTACTACCAGAAGAACAGAAAGGGTGTAGGATAGGAACCAAAGGGGCAAACGATTTACTCTACATAGACCAGATGATCTTAAGAGAAGTGAGGAAAAGGAGAAAGAATATCGCAATGGGATGGATAGATTACAAAAAGGCATACGATATGATTCCACATAGCTGGATACTCGAATGCCTTAGAATGTTCAAAATTAGCAAACCGGTGGTTAAATTCATTGGTAATTCGATGGAAGACTGGAAAGTAGATTTGACAGCCGCAGGGGACAAACTAGCAGAGGTAGGGATAAAAAGGGGAATCTTCCAAGGAGACTCGTTGTCCCCACTATTATTCGTTCTGACAATGATACCGCTTAACAGAATCCTGAAAAACAGCAAAGGATACCACTTCTCTAAAACAAAAGGAAAGGTCAACCACTTAATGTACATGGACGATATAAAATTGTTCGCAAAAAACAGGGGAGAGCTTGAGACTCTGTTCAACGAAGTAAGGGAATATAGTGAGGACATAGGAATGGAGTTTGGAATAGGAAAATGCGCAATCATGGTGATGCACAAAGGAAGGCTTTCAATGACTGAGGGAATTGAACTCCCAGACAACAGCAAGATTAGGGCACTGACCGCACAAGGCCGATACAAGTACCTAGGTGTCCTTGAATGTGACACGATAAAACGGGAAGAAATGAAGGAGAAAATAAAGAGGGAATACCTTAGAAGGATAAGGAAAATATTAGAAACCAAATTAAATAGCAGAAATCTAATAAAAGGAATGAACACCTGGGCTGTATCAGTAGTTAGGTATACAGGACCATTCCTAGGATGGACAAAGGAAGAGCTCCAATCAATGGATAGGCGAACAAGGAAACTTATGACGATGCATAAAGCATTACACCCTAAGGATGATACAGATAGACTATACGTTAAGAGAAAAGAAGGTGGTAGGGGGCTCATCAGCATGGAAGACTGTGTCCAGAGAGCTAAAGTAGTCCTAGATAGATATGTGCAAACAAATAGTGAAGAAATCATAAAGATGCGCAAGAGATAGTGCAACAAACAATAAAGTAGGAAACAATAGAACAGTACAGCAAACTAGAAAAGAAAGATGGGAAGGGAAAAAATTGTACGGCGAGTTTAAAAGACAGATACAAGATATAGCAGACGAGAAATCATGGACGTGGTTACGAAAGGGGAACCTTAAGAGAGAAACGGAATCGCTCATCATGGCAGCCCAAAACAAAAGCATAAGGACAAACTACATAAAAGCAAAAATCGACAGAACACAGATAAACAGCAAATGCCGCATGTGTGGTGAAAGAGTTGAGACGGTAAACCACATAACTAGTGAATGTAGTTAACTCGCCCACAAGGAGTATAAGCATAGACACGATAGAGTAGCAACGATGATACACTGGGAACTAAGCAAACAAATGGGATTCAACCATGGGGAAAAGTGGTATCAGCACAAGCCAGAGGCAGTTTTGGAGAATGACAACCACAGACTACTGTGGGACTTTGACATCCAAACTGACCACCTCATCCAGGCAAGAAGGCCGGACTTAGTAATAGTAGACAAAAAAAGGAAGGCCTGCCAAATAGTAGACGTTGCTGTGCCTGCAGACCATGGAGTAAAAAAGAAGGAGGGTGAAAAAAGGGGAAAATACTAGGACCTAGCAAGGGAGTTAAGGAAGATGTGGAACATGAAAACCAGGGTAGTACCGGTCATAGTGGGAGCACTAGGAACTGTCCCCAAAACGCTGAGGGAGAGACTGGAGGAGATCGGGATTAGGGGGAGGATAGAGACCGTACAGACCACAGTGCTACTTGGAACTGCACAGATACTGAGGAAGGTGCTAGAGATATAATTACTGCAACGAATAGTAGCTCTGTCATGATATGCGAAAGAGGGAGGAGACGTTAGCTGAGGACCTGAGGAGACTTATTGTCACTCAGCCTTCAGCGATAACCACTGGGCAACTGGTGTGAAACTGTAAATCGTAGAATTACTGCGACCTACAAGTACTAGGAGAGGAGGGCTGGAGACTTGAGGAGACTTGCTGTCACTCAAACTCCAGCGGTTACCACCAGGCAACTGGTGTGAGATTCCGAAATAATAATAATAATAATAATAATAATAATAATAATAATAATAATAATAATAATAATAATAATCATCAACAACATCATCAGTAGTTGCAGAATTCGATTTCTTCCATTCAAATGAATATTTCGAACCGTATGTCATAAACAGTAATCTCAAATGATATGGTCTATTTGTAGATAAATGCGATAACATCACAAGGAGGGTTAGTCGGTCTAGTCCAAATATTCTCTGGGTAAGAATTGAAGAAAGTGTTGCGATCATTCCGTAGTCTCTTCTACTGCATCCTGTCCACAGATTTGTGAATAGCAACTTATATGCATTCTTAAAGAGCTATCTATTTTCCACAATTTACAATAGCAAATATGGACTTTTCCCAGAAAATTAACACACAATGTAAACGTCTTTCGTTTCTTAAAATCATAAGAGTTACTCCTTGAATTTCTATGGGTTCTTGCAATCCCCATGTTGATCGTTAGAATCCATTTTTTGTCGGGCATCGGCATCTAAGCGAATAATTTTATCGCTGGAGGGTTTGAAACGTCTTCACTTATTACTATTACAAATATGGGTATATATCAATAAATGAAAACTTTCAATATTGGAAATTTTATTGCACGTACATTGCTTTTTACTTTTGGCAAACGTTTGAAGCCATAATCCCGTAGCATATCTGAACAAATCAAATAGATATATGATACACTTAAAGGCAAAATTGAATGATCAAAAGTTAGAAGATTGTTTTGGGCCATTTATTCGAGCAGGGAGGACCTGCCTGCTTTGAAAATCAGCATTCGAAATCCTGGCTTTTGACCAAGGCTTGAACACTGATATTGTCGCAGTCAGGGAAAATATAGCTACATTGGTCACGATGCAGGTGCTCATGTAATTAGCTTTGCTTACTTGGAATGTAGACATGTTAGAAAGATTGTGTACCACAAAATCATGCAAATAGGGATGGTTTGGCTTCCTTGAAAATCAGCATTCGAAATCATGACTTTTTACATTTGCTCGATTACCAACTCTAGCGCCTGTGGGAAACCTTTTATTATAGGCTTTGCAAAGTCTACTATAAAAACAAAACAAATAAATTGTGGTTAAGAAAACTGCAGTGAACCATTTTTTCTAGCTAGGAACGCTTTTCTCTCTGCTTTGAAAGTCACCATTCGAATTTTTCTTTTTCTACCTGGGCTAGAAATAGATTCTTGGCACAGAGATAAAATATAAATATCTCGTCCACAATAAACAAAAGTTTGGTGACTTTTCTGGTTTCGAAGAATTGCCTATTAATATATGGCAATGTTGAACGCACGGTGTTCCTTCTTTGGTGATTAAAAATTAATTTTAATGATAGAGCGCAGTCATTGAGTATATAGCCAGTCCTGATCTTTTATCTGGTTCTGCATCGAGCACAAAAGGATTGCACTTATTCATCGCACCGAAACTGGTTGCTTCATACCACTGCCGCAACCGGCGTTAGTGCAAGACGATAGAGGATCTCGGTGTTTGACGTTTGCAACGGAATTAGCTACAACGTATGATTACCTTTCATGGTAGTGGTTTGAATCTGATCGATTGATTATATTTTCTTGTTGGTTCCATTGATATGACTTCGCTTTCCAAGTCCAGACGACTGCAAATAATTTGCTATCAATAGAAACGAAAAAGGATTAAGAGAAGAACACATGTCATGTATAATTACATATCTTTAGAGAGATGCGAATCGATATATGTGTATACATATTCAATTAAACGAGAGAGATACTTTCAATATATATATATATATATGTATATATATATATATATTGGTTGTATGTGTGTATGGATATGATATCCAACAAACATAAATTGAATAAAACAATCGGAGAAATTTCAAATAATTTATCGTGACTAGTTTCGATTCGCGTCTTTATCAAAGATTTCATTTGAGTTCAAATCTTTGATAGAGATGTGAGTCGAAACTAGTCAGAATTTATTATTTTAAAATGTTTCAAGTTTTTATTCAATTTACCTCTCTATCTCTCTCTCTCTCTCTCTCTCCCTCTCTTCCTTTATCATCCCTCTGTTTCTCTATCCGTCTCCCCTTTCTCTCGCTATATATATCCCCATATATATATACATATATATATATATATATATATATATATATATATATATATATGTATATATATACCATTTAACGATTCTGGAAGTTTGAACGGAGTGATCAGTCTCTTCATCTCCCTATGTCACACTACAAACTATATCGCTCCTGCAGGAATTTAAAAAAAAAAGGATTTTCTCACAATTTACTTCCTTTGAGGAAACCATTTTGCGCCTTGATTTATACAATCATCAAAGTACCCCCTCATATATATATATACATATATATATATGTGTATGTGTGTGTGTGAGTGTTCGTGTATATGTATGTACGTATACACCCACACAAACATGTATATATATATATATGTATGAGATTTCAAGTGACAATATTGAAGGACTTGTTAGGAACAAATGATTATTCCAATTCAACGCTTCGTTCACATCAGAACCTTGTTAAAGATTGGGGAAAATACAGGAAACACGTATTTTAGGTACATTGTGATTTGTAATAACCTATACCAATATTTCATTATATATATATATATATATATATATATATATATATATATATATATATATATATATATATATATATATATATATATATATATATATATATATATATTTTACACATACTCACACAGCACACACCCCTGAAGATGGGAATAAATCCCGAAACATGTCCGGACTATTAACATCTATGGATAAATAAACCTTACCTCAAAACACTTTACTCCCGAATCTGTCTCACCCTTTACAGTTCATACTATATATATACATATACACACACACACACATATATATATATATATATATATATATATATATATATATATATATATATATATATATATATATATATATATATATATATATGCTAGATTCTGTAATGGTTGTACTGGCAAGAGTGGTAAATAAGTTTTATAGAGATTTAGTCTTACGCTCTGCTATAGGTTCAGTAGAATGTTATTGGATCAACAATATTGTAAATCTATCTCTTTGTCAATTGAAGTATTGCAACATTATTTATTCTGATTGTTTATTTTACCGTCATAGAATCTATTAGAAAACTTAAATGGCAATGGGCAGGCCATGTTGCAAGAATTACAGACAACCGATGGACATCACGACTCACAACATGGATCCCTAGAGATCACATGCGAAACTGAGACCGACAGAATACAAGATAGAGAGATTAACTAAACAGATTTAGAAAATGCTGGCTCTACGACGTGTACGATAGCGAAATGTGACGAATTCTGTGGAAGATCTATGTCCAATGACGGACGTTAAAAGACTGATGATGATGATTTATTTTACCTTGATCCTAATTTTCAGTTGCTCTCTATCAGAACTTCGAATTGGACCCTAATCTTCCGGCAAAGATCAATAAGCGTAATCTTGAAATAAAGAGCAGGCCTACGGTGAGAATCGAACCCACACCCACTAGCCCGAGAGGGTCCAGTATATGCCTTGGTCGTTTTCAACCATTCAGTCACGGTGACTCAAAATAAACATCAGCTGATTTTACACCTTGAACCAAACTCCTTACAACCAATATACCATGATGATGATGTTTTTCTCATAGAATAGCATTGTTAAATTTTAAATTTTTTTCAGATTCTTGCATGAAGTATCGATACATTATTGTTATTATAATTTTTGACTAGTATGCTCTTCCGTATGACAATGTTTTTTTTCCGAATAACACTTTGGTTTCTGCCTTATTTAAAGAGCCATTTATATGATCCTCACAGCAAGACAATTATATAGAAAAAATGTGTTGAACTCGGTATGGTATGAGATCTTTGTTTACTTGACTAAATTCTTTGATACTGAAAACAACAGCATTATGGGAGATTCTGTGAAAGCTTGCCCATCCTAAAAAGTTAAATGCTATCCTGCGATCATTTCATGCTGACACTATGCCAAGGGTTAATGTTGGTGGAAAAATGTCAGAACCAATATTTGTTAAAAAAAGGAGGGAAACATGGAGATATTGCATTGCGCTTCGCAATGGTTTTCAGCATGACATTCAAGAACTGTAATCAGGGTGTTTATATTTATCATCGCACCTCTGCCAATGATTTGAACATTTGGCGATTTGCACCAAAAAAAAAAGTGATTGTATCTTCGGCAAGAGGTATGTTGTACGCCGACGATTTTGATCTGGTGGCCCATGTAGTTGATGATGTATCGCATCTCCTTGGTGGATTCATTTAAGCTCTGGGACTCACTACTGGTCTCAAAAGAACTGAGGCGATGTATCATCCTGCCCGGAGCAAGCAGAAAGTCAATGTATGTAGCAAACGTCCGGCAGTGGTGTATCTAGGAGGAACTGTCAACAGGTTTTGTACCTTTGACAGCGGAATTCTCATACAATTTTCAGAGAAGCCATCGATGCATATTGAGAGCTGGAACATCGCTTCCGAGGACAATGTGGCATATCACGAGGAACAAAAATAAAAGTGTACTATGATTGTACACAAGCCTCCATACTTTAGGATGCAAAACATGGACGGCCAACCGTCTTCATATACGACAGCTGGAGCGCTTTCACCAACAATGCTCCCTGAAATATTGTAGATTAGCTTTGGGGAATGCTCATAAGAGATGTCGAGGTGCTTGATAGATGCCACTGTGATGATATTGAAGCTACATTCTAAAGCATAGTTTACGATGAAGTGGTCTTTTAGTAATAATGTGGGACGAAAGAATCTCCCAGTAACTTTTGTATGGAGAGCTTGCTTATAGAAAGTTTCCTCTCCATGAGTCAAATATGAAGTGAGGAGATTGTCTGAAGGTCTATTTAAAAGCTGCAAACATCTCATTTGATCACTGGAAGGCTCAGGTGAGTAACCGTGTTTCTTGGTGGAAATCAATTGATAAGAAAAAGCAGCATTTGAGGAAACTTGTATTAAAAATTGAAGACCGAAGAAAAATGTTTGGAAAAGATCTGAAAACAAGGTGAACACCACTAACTGATTGTAATGTATGTGGGAGGGTCTGCCTCAACAAGGCTCAATAAAAAGTAATCTACGTAGCAATGAACAGACAACAGATGAACTATGAAATACCTACAGATCATAACACCTGTCACATCTGTTGGAAGGAATGGAAAATAGCAGAAAGACTGACAAAGCATTAAACAATACATGGAAATTGTGCATCGGATATCCGTACCATGAATTCACTTTAGTGCCAATTTCGTACCAGAAAGTTTAAATGTATCCCTTTATTGGTTAAAAAGCTACATCTATCCTGGGTATAGTTGGGAGATTCTTTTTAAATGTAAAAAAACGTTTTTTTTTAATTTATTGATTCTTTTTATTAAAACAACAGGCTTGTTTCACACATTGGTCATGATTAGTCAAGTCAATATACTTCAAACCTTGCTGATAATTTTTCAAGCGGATTTATCCACACATACACACACGTATATATTTGTGTGTACATGTGTTGGAGATTTGACTATTGAAAAGTGAAGAGAAATGTAAGACAAAAAACTGGTGTTAAAACTCAAAAACTGTTATCATCATATGGACATGTTTTGATGCATTTCGGTGTTTACTACCATAATCTCCAAAAGATATTGCAAAATTATAAACTATTTACATGTTTGAGATTTGATGTATGAAATGAGGAGACAGGGATAACCGGTTGCGAGTTGATCAGTAACAGAGGGAGGGGAGGTGTTTGTATTTGCGTCAGTTACAATCAGGTTAGTCTGATATGAGGTCGGTGAGAGGTGACGTCAAGAGATGTTTATATCTGTGTCTGTGAACCTCCTGACCTTTTATCACTATAGGTGTGTGGATATATATATATATATATATATATATATATATATATATATATATATATATATAGAGAGAGAGAGAGAGAGAGAGAGAGAGAGAGCAAGTGATGAAGAAAATTGGATTGATACAAGGAAATTCCTGTGAAAATGATATGGACAATTTCGGTTGGGATTTTAACTTGGCTCACTGATTCCATTTTCTGAGTTGATAAGTTTTAAGCAAGCCTGCACTTCAAACAACACACGTCAATAACACATACATATTAAAGTACACTCGTGTGCCTAAGTGCAGGAATTTATCTATTCGAGTGTGTGTTCCTATTATGAATAAACGCTTGATTTTACACAGAAATATAACGCACGAACAAACACTTGTCGGTCGATTATTATCGCCATTGAATATTTTGAACTACTGAAAAAGCAGCTTAGATGAAAACGCTTGTGAATAAGTAATATCAAGCAAATCAATTGGAATGAATGGACATCTACCTGTCTGCTTGTGCGTATATTTGAGGAAGAATGATATCTATATTTATAGGATTATCATGATCCGCCTCTGAAGTCCTTTCATGAATATAGGACTTCCTAAAATTCTATTGTGTAAGTAAAGGCATTAAGTATGATGAAAGTTATTCACGACGTGTTGGCTAAAGTGGGGTGATATTTGTCTGGCTACTCAGTCTTGGCATCCTCCACAACATAAAACATACTCAGAACAATCCTAGACCTGTTCAACACTCAGATATTTCTTATTGCATACATTAAAACCGTAGTTCGAAAATGACGTACGTTTTCTTTGATTTTCAATCTCCAATTTCTTTATATATATATATATATATATATATATATATATATATATATATATATATATATATATATATATATGTGTGTGTGTGTGTGTGTGTGTGTTTGAATATACATATATATGTAAGCATGTGTAAGTGTGCGTGCCAAAGTGTTTATGCACAAGTGGATATATATATATATATATATATATATATATATATATATATAGATATATATATATTGCAATATGACAGCTGATGGGACTATTTTATCGAATATTTGATTGCAAATATATATGTATATTGTTTAAGATACTTTTTGCGTGGGTACAAGCGAAATATACTAAAATACTTGGTCAAAGGTAAGAAGGAGGGGTAACTCTTTTCAGACGCCTATAAGACGATAGGAACAACTAAAGAAGATTTATGGACAAGATAAAGCATGGTCGCTTGGGACCCCTGCAGATAGGTAGCCAGTCAAAGCCACCCTCTCAAGGAGACATTAGTGTAAAGAGGTAGATAGAAAGGGGGCAGTGTATAAGGATTCTCACGACCCAAGTGAGAAGGATAGGTTGTGGGTTTAGTGCATTAGAAATGAAAGAAAGCAAAGGGGGGAATAGAAAAGAAAGGGTAGATAATCGTTTACTTCTGCTATCAGGTAAAAGAAAATTGCAAGTTGATTTAGAAAAGAGATACCGAGAGAGAAGAAACTGTTGCATAAAAGTTAGACGAACCAAATGATGGTCATTAGAGTTAACAGATTAGAACAGACAGAGTAGACGGGCAGGCAGAAACGGATGGGCGGCTGCTGGCACTGGCCGTTGTCCCTGGCTGCTGGCGGTAGAAAGTCATTCAACTCTCACTATCTCTTCCTCTCTCTTGACAAGCTTGGTCTCTGTGTGAGTTTCTTTTTTGTCGTCAGTCGAAGACTATTTATGTATTTTTGGTCGGTTAAAGAAGAGAAATCGAATCCTGATATGAGTCTTGCGTCTTTCGTTCCCTAACAAACTGCAGCTGCAATGAGCAACCGTGCACAGAAAGCCATTACACTACATATGCCTTTGTCCACATGTCTGCATATATATATATATATATATATATATATATATAATTGTGCATGTATACTTACGTATGTATGAGAGTTTACCAATCAAAAACTGTTACCAAAACTCTGTGTGAGTATACTAAAAAAAAAAAAAATACCAAAATTGTCAACGTAGGTTTCTTCAGTTTTTATGGTGGTCTAGTTGGCTGGTTAGCTGGCTGACTGGCTGTATCTACCACGCTTGCACGGCACACTCATTGAGCTTAAGGGCTGGAAAAAGTCACTAGAATAGAAAATTCGTATTGTTTTTCGAAAATCCCCTCCAACCAGTATTTTTTTTTTTTTTTTTTTTTTTGTGATGGAGGTCCGTTTACGATGTAATTTTTAATAGTAGATTGATCCGTTGATCTGGGCCCGCTTGTTTTGTCAATAATCAGACTTTTTAGGGGTCACTGCTCAAACATAAGTTGAGAGAAGTAACTAATTTATTTATCACCCTTAACGAGGCATGCAACCAAAAGACGTTGGTCATGTGTGTATTCAATTTGTTATTAAAAAATTGATTTATCGAAATGTCTTTTACCAAATAAGATGGATATAATGTATATCAAAATTGAAATAATTACTCTTATAGAGAGGGAGAAGGCACAGAGAAAGGTGGACAGAATGGTATATCTCCTTTTTATCCGTAATCGATGGTAGTGACTTAATATCAAATAGATGAATCCCCTTTGTTTCAGATGATTCGATTTTTATCGAATAGATTATTCCCCTTCATTTCAGTTTATTCGATTTTTATTGAATAGGATACTTACCATTTATAAAATGTTTTCAAATTCATACAATTCATTTAGCTTATCTTGGGACAGAACAGGCGTAAAATGTTGTTTAGCATCCGAAATTTGTTTTTTTACTTGTGCTCCAATTCTAACCAGTCATAAATACATTACAATTTCAACCATAAAGCAAGCTCCAATCGAAAATGATAAGTTTCAAAATCATACATTTGAGAGTATTAGTAGGATAATATATGCACCTTAGTTCAACCTTCAAGAATAAGAAGATCCCATTAATCCTAAAATGAAGAGTGCTTAACCAATGCGTCCTCCTAATAGTCACTTATGGAGATGGAACATGGAATTTAACCAAGAGAAAGACCTGCAAATTGAGAACTATGCAATGTGCACATGAGAAAATTATGCTGGGCCTCACATGGAGAGACCACAAGACAGCACAGTACATCTGGAAAAAGACAAGAGTCTGTGACATCATAGAATCGATTAAAAACCTTAAATGGCAGTGGGATGGCCATGTTGCACGAATGGCAGACAACCGATGGATGGACATTGCGACTCACGACATGGACCCCCGGAGATCACATGCGGAACTAAGGCTGGCAAAAATTAGATGGAGAGACGAGCGAGACAAATCCAGGAAGTACTAGCTCCGTGACGCCCATGATAGAGAAGTGTGGCGAATCCTGGGGAGGGTCTATATCTAACGACGGACGTTGAAAGAATGATGCTGCTACTACTGCTGCTGCTGCTGCTGCTGATGATGATGATGATGATGATGATGATGATGATGATATATGTCAATAAAACTGTAGCCTGATGATGAAAATAACATTTATTCTACTCAACAAATATTCATATTCCCACATGACCTTTCTCCTTGTCAGTGCACTTAATCCGATGTCGAACATCAATCTTGTGGATCAAACATTATGCAGTGAAAGTTTAACATCTAATTCCAAGTAATAACTGTGCAAGAATACGGACTTATATTCATCCAAACTTGTACGTAGATTTTATTGCATATTTACACAAAAACGTGCGTATTGTTCACAGCCAAAATGAGTTGTCCGGATTCCTACTCAGAAAAATACGTGTTCATCAAACCAACTTTACATAATGAATAGACATGTCAATAAAACTTTGTTCAGTTCGTTCTTGGAGGTATCTTGAAATCTGAAGGTATTCATTGTGCAAGGTTTCATCAGCTTTATCTAGCTGATGGATTTAGAATGTCAGCTTTTTGGTTTTTTCCTATTGTCTCTACGGTTCAAGGTCTTGATATGAGAATTTTTAAATAGAAATGCCCAGCGATCATGATTTCGAGAATCACACATTTTGACAAACCTCCCAGAACAGGTCCTGATCATCCAATTAGCCGTTCGATTGACTTGAATGGTTATAGTTCTAGCAATTTGGTGGATTCAAGAAATTCTATCGATGTTTTTTTTTGTTAACATCGCCTGGGTAGAACACATTTTTGACAGTTGGATTCAGCTAATCATAAATAGGATTCAAGTACACAAAAAATCTCATCTTTAGAGGAGAAGATAAGAAGAAAAAAAAAGAATTAATGATATTTATATATCAATATTGTAATGATGCGAACGTGAGCGAGTGTGCATAACTTTTTTATGACAATGCATAACGTACGGATTGAAGTGCTGATAATTAACTGGTGAAATATGTCCCTTGTATTCGTATAGATACGTCCTCGCATTTAAGTTGATAAGTGATTTTTACCAAAAGTTTTTCCCATGCACTTTGTGTATAGATCGGCCTTGTTTTTCCAACCAATCAACAACACGTTACGTCGGTGAATCACTGTATCTTACAGCATATCAAACATGAAAAATTGGAGCCTACTGTAGCGCAATGATTAACAATCCTGTCTCATTAGTAAGGTGAGCTCGACTCACTCTGGGTGACCCCCCCCCGCCTCTGACGGGCACCAGTTTAAGCTTATCTGAATAAATATCTATCATAGTGGCTAGAGCTTGTGGGAGTTCAAATAAGCATTCCAATTATTGATATACTTCCAAAAGTTGAAAACAGTTTTTAAAATTTTTTTAAGTCCTCAATCGATTCTATTTTTACCGATTGTGGTTCGATTTGAATATATCATCAGTCGTCTATCGTTGTTGTTGTTGTTGTTGATATTATTATTATTGTTGTTGTTGTTATTGTTGTTGTTGTTGTTCTTGTTCTTGTTCTTGTTCTTCTTATTATTATTATTATCATTATTATTATTATTATTATTATTATTATTATTATTATTATTTGCATTTGCATTTGCATTTGCATTTGCATTTGCATTTGCATTTGCATTTTCACACCAGTTACATGATAGTCACCACTGGAGACTGAGTGATATCAAGTCTCCACAAGTCTCGATCCTTACTCTTCACACTCGTCAGTATTGTGGATCACAGTTTCATACCAGTGGCCTGGTGGTTATCGCTGAAGGCTGAATGACAGTAACTCATCTCTGGTCTCCAGCCCTGCTCTCATATCAGCAGTGCTGCGGTTTGTATCGTCCCTGCCATGCCTTTTTTCTTGTATTCGTGCAGTCCCAAGTAATGCTGTGGTCTGTATTCTCCCTTTTACCCCCTCCCCCGTCAAGAATCCTGACACTTATCCCGAGTTCTTCCAATCTCGTTTTCAGTGTCTTTTGAACGGTTCCGAATACACCTACAATCACTGGTACTACCCTGACTTCAATGTTCCAAAACTTTCAGTTTTCTTGCTAAGTCCTTGTATTTCCCTAGTTCTCACTCTCTTTCATATCTACTCTGTGACAGTAAGTCTCCTCAGCGTTTTTGGCATGGTTCCGGGTGCTCCAACTATTAGTGGTACTACTCTGACCTTAATATTCCTCACCTTTTTCAGTTCTCTTGCCAAGTCTTGGTATTTTCCTAGCTTTTCACTCTCTTCCACGTTCACTCTGTAAACTACGGACTCAGTCACGTCTATTATTTGGCAGATTCTCTGTTCAAGACTACCATGTCCGATCTTTTCATTTGAATTGGTTGTTTTGTTTTTTTTAATGTCTAAGTCTCAAAGTGATCAGTGGCTTGTGTCTTCCAGGACAGTCCCCTGTTCGGGCTAAGACTATTTATCTGTATGGGCGAATCCGGGTCGTTTCCTAAGATCGCAGAGTAAAACTGTTGCTTATCTGCCACGTCTATTCTTCCATGCCTTCTGGGCTAGTTTTCTACACTCACTGGTTCTGTGGTTTGCAGTCTCACCTCTTTCTCCATGTTAGCAGCATTTACTGTATGTTTGGATTCTGTCGATCTTCACTGTGACACAGTTCGCCGTGATGTATTTGTTTTTGGCTTCTCTTCCTCTCTTCAGGTTACCTTCGCGTAGTCATGTCCATGATTGGTTGTCCGTGATACTCTGTATCTGTTTTTTTAATACCCTGTGTATTTTTTTCTTCTTTTCCCATTTTTCTTTTCTCGCAGTCTGGTTTGCTACCCTCCCGTCCTCAAATCATTTGTTGTTTGTTGTCCCGCTTTGGGCGTTTTGTATGATTTCTTCGCTGGTTGCTTGAACATACTTTTCTAATCTAGCTTTGGCCTTTTCGACTCTCTGTTCTGTGCTGATGAGTCCTCTGTTGCCTTCTTTCCTCTCCATATAAAGTCTGTCTGCATGATCTCTTGGGTGTAGAGCCTTGTGCATTGTCTTAAGCTTCCTCATTGGCCAGTCCATTGATTGGAACTCTTTCTTTGTCCTTCTAAGAAATGGGCCAAGACTCATGTGTTCTTTCCTTTTATCAAATTTCTTCTATTCAGCTTCGTCTCTATTACCTTCTCCTCCTCCTCCTCCTCCTCCTTCTTCTTCTTCTTCTTCTTCTTCTTCTTCTTCTTCTTCTTCTTCTACTAATTAATATTAGTTGTAGTAGTCATAGTTTTAGTTGTAGTAGTAGTAGTTTTCATGTGCCGTGAAAAATGACATATATGGATTCACGTGGCATATCATATACGTGGATAATAGGGATTTACATTGTGATGAGCTGGGAGATGAGCATTCTGTTAAACATGTTATTTTTTTGTTTTCATTTCTATTTTATTTTACGATTATTCTTTACACTTGACATCCTTCCTCAGTCATCAGAACTGGAAAGTTTACTATGTCACCGTGAAGTAAACTACTTAATATTGAAAATATAGATGAGTTACGTTTCTTGATGTGACTAAGGACAAATAAATGCATACACGTAGCCTATTATTATTATTATTATTATTATTATTATTATTATTATTATTATTATTATTATTATTATTATTATTATTATTATCATTATTAGCAATCTCACGCCAGGCGCTTGGTGGTTATTGCTGAAGGCTGCGTGACAATAAGTCTCCTCAGGTCTTCAGCCAACATCTCTTCTCTCTTTCGCCTAACATGTCAGTGCTGTGGTTTACGTTTCTGCTTTCATTTCCCTTCCTTTGTTAGGTCACTGTAAACAATTAGTGTTACAGTCTTTTTATTTCTAGCACTTCCGTCAGTATCTGCGCAGTTCCTAGCAGTGTTGTGGCTTGTATAGTCTCAATCCTTCCCCTCATCCTGATCTCCTCCAATCTCGCCCTCAGTGTCTTTGGGACAGTTCCTAGAGCGCCTACTATGACTGGCACTACACTGGCTTTCATGTTCCACATCTTCTTCAGTTCTCTCGCAAGTGGTATCGTTGTTGGGCACATTGCCTAGGAGCAGAGGTTATCAAGCTCATCTCACAAGCCATTAGAACCTTAGTTTGTCATCGCTATGGAGCAATGGTTAGCAAGTCAGACCATAACTCAATGGGTTTGATCCTTGTCCCCATTGTCATGTTCCCCACGAGAGAAGAGTGCACAGAAAGTTGGTTTGATATGGAGAAACCACACATGTGAACGTGTTGGTAGAATGGAACAAAAATTCTTTTCAATCCTCGCAAGGACATAAGAGTACTGATCTTCAGGTCTCAAGACGAATCCCGAGTCCTTTGGACGACTACACAGAGCAGCACCAGGCCTCGTAGGGGCAAAACCCCAATTGGCCATACTACTACACCTACGTTTATCTGGTCAAGTTCACGACACGAATCGATCCTCATTGGGCATTGCAAAACTGTGGTCTTGAGACTAACTAAAGTCAGTGAAGTGAATATCATTACCACTTTATTGGGTTCAATCTTCGCTGCTATTGTAGAAATTGCGGAGCTAGATAAATTCCTCTTTCTATGTGTGACCGTTGCTTGACGGGACTGAGCTTGGTAAATACTAGTGCTGTTACTAACTGTGTGTCAAGTTGAGTGTACCTCTACTGACTTGTGTTACGCTAAGCTGAGCTCATTGAGGATCAATAGGATCTCCTGTATCTTTACAACTGCCTGCTGTAAGGCTGATAACGTGTCAAGTGTGATGTTTCGCAACAATACCTTTTTCTTACCATATTCTAGGGTGTTGAAAGGGAACGAGAGGGGCAACAGGAAGGTTGGAAATTTTCAGTTACTCCAATCTATCGCCAACTCGTCAACGTCAGACTCTCTCTCCCTACCTCACCTCCAAGTTGAAACAATCGTATTTTCCAAACTCTGTTATTGCTCACTTTTCTTAGCTTCTCGTTCCCCCAAGGGAACAACAAGAAGCAAGACGCTCGAGTGTTCACACAATTTTCTGCATCGTCGGATCCTATGGCGTTTTCCAATTCCTCCTTTTACTTCTTTTTTTTCTTCTTTTTCTTCTTCTTCTTCATATTTTATTTTCTTTTCCACTGCAAGGGGTTGTGCTTCCAAGAGTGTGAAAAAAGCTAAAGAGAAGGGTTGGAATATTCGCAGTTGCACAAAGCATTGGAGTGGAGGTGATTATAGAAGGCTTAAATCGACTCCCCCTTCCCTCCCCTCACCGCTGCCATCACCCTAATCAGAAGTATTCCTACTCTTGTTCACTCTCTGCGCATCTTGTCTCCCATCTTGCCACCCATCCCATCCGATAAACACACCGTTTGCCAAACGAATTTTTTTTTTTTATTTCAGTAAAGCGAATAGAAATTTTTGAATCGCACACTATCACCTGAAACATTTTTCACGGAGAGTTTGTCTCGTGCCAAGAGAAAACAAACAAACAAACAAACAAACAAAACAACGGCTGTGAGCTGCCAAACACATCCTAGCAAGTAATATCCAGATAACAAAGATATTTTTGTATCATCTCGGTCATAAATTGAGCAAAATTTCTATACACCAATTCATTGCAACGATATATATATATATATATATATATATATATATATATATATATGCCCACACAATAATTAACGCTCCCTTATTCAGGGTTCAGCACTCTTTAAGTGAGGTAACTCGTTCATTGTAAGCTTATGCAATGCTCTTCTATAGGAATAGAGCACTCAGCTGGATGGGAATATAAGCTAAATGATAATATATACTGTTAGAAATTCAACCTTACTGACTGTCCAGTTCCGTGGAGCAAAAGGCTGGATACTGGCCACCGGGTCTGAAGCGAAGGTTTCAATCCTACATCATGGTACTGGATAGGAAAATGGATAGTCTATAGCCACACTGAGGAGTTGTAATATAACGAAACAGCTGTCAGTGGAGACACAATAATATATATAAATATATATATATATATATATATATATATATATATATATATATATATAGAGAGAGAGAGAGAGAGAGAGAGAGAGAGAAAATACAGCTGCAAACATCAGCACAAATGTATAGATTCAAACAGCTAAACCTAGATAGATAGACACTGGTGCAGGCCATATATGGCACATTTTAAATGTCCGTCTAAAAAGTCCTGGTCTTCTGTCAGGAGATTGAAAAACGAACTTTGCAGTAATACGTCTCATGTTCAAATGGTTGGTCATAACGTCTTGATATCACCGTAACATATTCCTACATCTTCTGCAACTCCTCTAACAGCAAAATGCTGATTATCACGAATAAGTTGGCTAGCATTTTCATCTGTTCGGGGAGATGAAGGTCTGTCTGTTTCTTGTCATCTTTGACTGAGGTTCTGCCTTCTTTAAACCTCTCAAAACACCTGGTCAGCATCAGATCTTCTTTAAAGGCTTTTTTCAAAGTGCATAAGGATCCATTGCTGTTTTTTCTCATTTGAAACACAACTTACACCGATTCTTTGCTCTTCAATCCAGCCCATCTGTAAAATAAAAGGTCTGAGTAAAATCGAACTAAAAAAACTCATGGTATAATTTGATGCTATTAAGATATTCTAACGGAATTAACAACATTCAGTTTATAAATGCGATCGCCATTATTTCAACGTCGCGTGGGGACATTTTAGTCCGTTTATCTTTTGATCAAATCTCGTAAATCCAGAATTTAACGGACCCTGGTGAATAGATATCGGATTTATAGGAGATGAATAATGAATTAATTTTATTTCTATGTAATCAGAAATCTTGGTTCGGTAAGCCAATCTATTTATTAGTTATTAATAAGATATTGTAAATTACCTTTCATTTTTCTTTTTTGATAACCAATATATTAAAATCATCCCTAAGAGAAATTTATTCAGGAGAAAATGGAGGAAAAAAGTATCGACGGATGCACACACACACACACACACACACACACACACACATACACACACACATACACACACACTTATATATATATATATATATATATACACACACTTATATATATATATATATATATATATATATATATATATATAAGTGTGTGTGTATGTGTGTATGAGAGAGAGAAAGAGATTGATAAATATGAGTGAATATGCTAGGATAGATCGAGGCTAGTTGGTACATTTTTTTATTTGGATAGCTGTAACTCCTCGTGAATTTAATCCATTGAAATGCAAATATGACCCAAAGTACCGCAAAAAAGTTCCTTTTGGATAATTCTTTGGAATTTAAAATATTTTTCAAGTTTTCCTTCCATCATCTAAACATACAGAAAAAGTTTACACTCCTATCCAACCATGGAGGATAGTTGGCACAATCTGTCAGTAAAACTTTGATCTATTTCAAGTAGGTACAGGTGTGATTAATATATTGGAATGATTGAGAAATATGAAATTTCAAACTAGAGAGTAAAATATATTTAAAGTAAAAAAGAAGATTTAAGGAATATAATGACCATCTGATAGGAAAAGTGGAATCATATGAGAGTGGACCTCGAAGATGCATTGTAATAAGGTGGAAGATGAAAAAAAAACAATGAGGAAAGAATGACGGGATGCTTATGACTTGTTCGAAGCTTTCTTTTTGTTATATTGTGGGCTTTTCTTGTCTCAATTGTGTACAATTACAGAGCGTACCAAGTAGCTCAGCTTACAATGTACCAACTTCTTCCAAACAAATGGATTTCTTCACATTCTATTCAAATAAAAAGTTCTGTTGGAAGCCATTTGAAATGTTGAATTTAATTACCTCTGTTAATTGCCACTTCTCATAATAGACTACGTTTTCATCAACTTCACAATACAGCATGAATTAGAGAGTTGATTGTCATAGACAAAAAGTAGCTTATGAGGGTGTAAATACGTTTTACATGCAAATATTTTCGTGTTGACGACACATGACCTAAACTTTGTAGAAAAATGTCAGGAAAGTTTTTTCCGCAAAATTTGGCTATCACTGGCGCCATCAAGTGGTGGAAGCAAAAATTAAAGTAAGTGATCCATTCAACCTGCCATTATGTCCCCCCAATGTGTACGTACTTTTTTTTTTTTTTTTTGAATTTTCATATCAAATCTTGCTTTAATGTACGTCTGAGTATATAATGAACGTGTAGATAATATATATATATATATATATATATATATATATGCGTGTGTGTGCATGTAGACGCGCCCGCATAAGTAAGAAGATATAGATATTTAAATCTATGTACAGAAATTTGGTAAATTTGTGTACCCGTCAAAATTAATTTATTAATGGACTTGGTGCACATTTTTGATTTTCGTTGCTCCTCCCATCTGCCAATGGAAGTGGAAGCACGTGCAAATTATTTGAAGTGCCTCTCGAGAAATTTGAATCCGTCGGAATGCTCTGTGAAGGTCATTTTTTTCCCCTCCAAGAAATAAACAAATTACGTTTGCAAATAATTTAAAGCCTTAAACAAAAACACAAACACTAGCGTAAGTTTATAAATATCTGCAATAATCTTGTCCGTCCTAACCTCTAAGAGACCAACTCAAATTGGGATACTTGTTCCTGTCGTTTAATCAAGTGCGATATAAACGATTGCGAATATGTATACAATAGTGTTGTTAGGTCTTATAAATCTTAGGCTCATAGGCTATTAATTTTGGAGTTTGATCCTCGCTGAGAGTCACATTATTGTAGTCTAGTCCCAGAAAATTCTTAGTAAAATTCACAATGATTGGAAAGTCAGCTGATGTTCATTCTCTTAAAACTAACATTTATTTGAAAATGTATACTTTATTTCTCATAACAGAGCCTTCGTGTACGTAAGTACTATGTAACTTGTTCATGACTGTTGAGTAATCAGATTTTTCTAATATAGTTTGGGTTACTCGGGGGTGAACAAAGAAAGTCCACGACACTCCTTTAAGTTGGAAAATTAAATGAAGGACACTCTTCTGAAAGAGAAGCATTGGATACTCTCATAGCTGATGTGGAGAGCTAAATGTATAAATGGCGTGGCCGAATAGTCAAGAGACCTTGATTCTCGTTTTGTGTAAAGTCGTGCTTTTAAGGAACAACGTTTCAAAAGCAGAGGTCAAAGTTGTGGTGAGTAGTAGTGGCAGTGAAGGTGCAAGTCGTTTGTGAGTGATATATCAGTGAAGTAACCAGGCGTTTGTTGCTTCTCTATGACCAGAGAACAAGGTTACAATCATATACAACAATTGGTCCATCAAGATTCCGTCGACATAACATAGGTGACAATGAAACTGTTGATATAGCAATATCTCCCTCAGTTCTCGATTTGGAACGGGTAACTTATCAACTAAACAATGGTGGACCTCCCAACCTCCAGACCAACATAATAGGGGCTTCAATCGCTCCCCTGGCGACTCGAAGACCAAAAAGATTGTGTTTATCGCTTCAACAGAGTTAGATATAAATAGGAATATTTCATTTATCGAAGTTACTGACATGTGCCTAATTTACTAAAAAGGCATCTATTCAGTGAGATACTGTATAGACTGAATTGAATTACTTGATAGAAAATGAGAAATGAGGAAGACGAACAAATTCATCAGACCGGAACGAGAAGACCGAAAAATGGGACAAACAAACTTGGTTGTTCAACGGGGGTTAAAGATGTTTGATTTATTTTTTTTACATATAAATAAATAAATATATTTCCAGGAATCTGATTACTCAAGCTATGTTTAATGGCAGATAAACAAGCGAAAGGCTGATATGGTTCTTACAAATATTTTTTTTTAATAATAAAATTTCAGGTCCAGGATTCATCAGTCATGATGCGACTGTTAGAATGAAAATCCTGTCTTCAAACGAGACGAGACTCACCCACACCGTTGATATGATAAAGATCGCTATATTCGGTTCATCTTGACCTACTAACGATGATAATCCGTTAAATTTCACTCATCATATCTGAGATATGATATCTATTTGTTTCCCCGAAAATGCAAGACTGAAAAAAAAAAGGTAAAAGAGAAGCGACTTTAGGAAAACAGTTCATGAATTATCACTTCGTATCAAAAAAGACGCCCTCCAAAGAATATGTTTGCGTTAGGTTAGGCATTTTCCATTTGCATTATAACAAAGAAGGTTCTGTGCTTCAATTTACACGAATTACTAATTAAATTTTGCTTCGGGTTAATGTCATTTTCGAATATTTACAACTATCATCCATGACACGTGAACATATTTCATATCTGTTCGTGTAAAAGCATTATATTGAGTGTGTGTGCGTGATTGAGCAGAAAATATCTACGAATGACAAAATATCATAAAAATTGTGGTAAATATATGGGTCGAGGCAAAGGAGAGTCGAAAGCAGGAGAAAAGGAACGAAAGCAAGGAAAATGGAGACATTTGCATTGTAATAAAGATATCTTCTACACAATTCAGGTATAAAAGTGTTAGTATTGTTCGAGAAAAGGCAAAAAGCTAACAAAGATGTAATATATATATATATATATATATGCAATGCACTTCCATAGGAATAGAGCACTCTTGTGGATGAGGAATTTCTGTGTAAATAGATATACTGTTTAAATTGAGCCATACTTACCGTCCATTTCCGTAGTCCAAAGGTAGGATATCGGCCTCTGGTCTGAAGTGAAGGTTTCAATTCTGCCTGGATATTGGATGGGATAATGGAAAGTCTATAGCCACACTGAATAGATGTTATACCTCGAAACAGCTGTCTGTAGATGACACAATATATATATATATATATATATATATATATATATATATATATATATATATATATATATATAAAGGGAATAACAAAGTGGCATTCCTTCATTTCGAAATACTCTTTTCAAATCACATGACCCCGCATCAAGGTAGTCCTGTACAACCAATTAACGATATGAGGTGTCTTAAAAATGTCCCAGGGTCTTCTTAAATGTGAAGGACACAACCTCACGTCACATTTTGATTTCGAAAATCGATTTGAAAGAATGAAAAAAAGACAAACTAATGTTCCTTTGTAACGTTATTGAAAATTGACTGATCCTATTAGCATGATGAATGATCATGTAAATAGACTCACCCTGAATTGAACACCCCTGAAATCTATATTTTCACTGTGATTTTCGAAAACTAAATTGATAAAAATATTACCCAGGGTCACATCCATACCCTGCAGATAATTTCATAGGTCTCTGCCGAGTATTTTTGGCAGTGAGCAAATACATACATTCATACGGACAGACATATTTTTGGCGAATTATAATGAGACACAGATTTTGTAACAACGTAAGTAAAAGAATTCATCGGAGAAAAATTCCGTTTTCAGAGCGGATTCACTTGTTCTCTATGTCTGTGACTTCAAGATATTTTCAAGATCTACGAACCATGTTAAAAGTCTTCTTTTTTTTACTTAAATTAATCATCTGCATTGAATATTAGATCCGAAAAAAAGAAATGCTTATTCTACTTTGGATCATTTTGAATAAAGATATATTCTTATTATCGATAAATATGATGGAACATCATCAATAAATCTTTGGAAACAGACGGAAGATAAAACCCAAATAAATAGATAATAAACAAACTCCAAACTGGGCGACTATTGTGAGAGAGTTGGCCTTTTCTGTTTCGAATTGTTTATTGATTTGTTCTGTTTTATGATGTTTATTCCAATGTTTGTTTTCCTCTGTTGTCAGCTACACAGGGTAACACTTATTGAAGAAAGGGATCAGCTTAGCAGTAATTTACATTGTAAATTTGACCTCAACAGCTTTAGCGAGGATTTTCAAAAAAATATCTTGTCTGGGGTTACATTGGCGCAGAAAGAAAATTTCATGGGGATATTTAGTGCTGTTTCTACGGTGAGTGATCACATGCAGACGGGCTAACATTTGGAACAAACTATATCAAAAGAAAAATCGACAGAACGCGGACGAACAGCAAGTGCTGCCTGCGTGGTGAAAGAGATGAGACCGAAATCCACACAACGAGTGATCTAGTCAACTTGCCCCGAAGGAGTATAAGCACAGACACAATAGAGTAGCAACGGTGATACACTGGGAACTGAGTAAACAGATGGGATTCAACCATACGGAAAAATGGTACCAACACATACCGGATACAGCCCTGGAAAATTGGAAACACTAATTACTTTGGGAATTCGACTATCAAAACGGACCACTCCATCCAAGCGAGAAGACCAGGCCTGGTAATCGTAAAAAAAAAGAAGAAAACCTGCCAAATAATAGACGTGACTGTGCCTGCAGACCATAGAGTGAAGAGGAAAGGGAGTGAAAACTGGAAATATACCTAGATCTGGCAAGAGAACTGAACAAGATGCAGAACATGGAAGTCAGAGTAGTACCAGTAATAATAGGCGCACTCAGAATTGTACCAAAGACACTGAGGGTGAGATTGGAGGGACTTGAGATTAAAGGAAGGATTGAGACTGTACAGATCACAGCACTGCTAGGAACTGCACGGATACTGAGGAAAGTGCTAGAAATAAAAGACCTACGACCCTAAATGTTAGCAGTGGCCTAACAGAGGGAAGAGGAGAAAGATCATCGAAATGGTGGTGGAGGAGTGATAGGTGAGGGGGAGATAAGCTGTGGGCTGAAGACCTGAGGAGACTTACTGTTACTCATCCTTCAGCAATGACCACTGGGCAACTGGTGCGAAGCTGTAAACTCCAGCATTGCTGTGGACTATGAAAATGTGGAAAGGGGGGCTGGAGACTTGAGGAGATTTGCTGTCACTCAACCTCCAGCAGTAACGAGAAGGCAACTGGTATGAAATTGCTAATAATAATAATAATGATAATAATTGAGACAATACAGACCACAGCACTACTGAGAACTGCACGAATACTGGAAAGAGTACTGGAAATATGATATATACGACCTCCAGCTGGTAACAGTGGCGTAACAAGCGTGGTGGGCGATACAAAACACAGCGCTGCTGTGGTACGTAAGGAGAGCTAGATACCAGAGTACACTTGCTGTCATTCTCTCCCAAGCAATGACCACCAAAAAACTGGTGTAATAATAATAATAATAATAATAATAATAATAATAATAATAATAATAATAATAATAATAATAATAATAATCATCATCATCATCATAATAATCATAATAATAATAATAATAATGTGTGTGTGCATGTGTTCGTACATGTATGTATATGTATGTGTTTGGTTGTGAAAAGTGCGAGAAAGAGACAGATGGAAGCAAAGATAGAGATGGAGCAAGAGCCATTTTTAGTGAACACATGTGCTCAGATTAACCTCAGGTGTCGGAAATCCGTTTTCCGTCCCAGACAAAAGCCTAGATTTCAATAAATAAATTTAATTATAGCAATACGCATTCTGGAAAATTTGTGAAATCATTAAAAAAAAAAAACTTTCTCAAAAATGTTTCACGTATAAAGGTTGAAAGTTACTTCGAAACTCATGCTTGTAGGGAATCGATATATATGGTAGATATTTTTTACATTTTGTTTTCATTCGAATCACCCGTAGAACATAGTGAATTTCGAAATGCTGATAAAATTTTCCACGTTTCTGAACTTGATATATAATCTTTTTTTTTTTTATGAATTAATCGACGAGTATCGCCAGCTTTGTTAATTTTATCGCAGCCGGTCCACTATGTTTTCAGGCCTTCTTATGGTACATGTATCTAATTTTCCTGAGCCTGGCATCGATATTTTTTTTTTTTCAGATTTGGCACCTCGTCGAAAGGAGTAAAAGTAAAAAAAGAATTTACATTTCTGAGCAACAGAGTTTTGTGCTGACAGGGGTAATTTCAAGATCTGCCAGAGAAAATAATAAACAATTAGATTTATAGAAAAATAAAGAAAAGTGTTGTCTGTCTTATGTGTAGACGTGAAATGTCTTTTGCCACCATTATTCAAATGTTTAGCGTTTTTTTGCGCTAGTACATATATTGCACTAGCTCTTTAGGTGAACTGCAATTTGAATCTGGATGATTTATTCAGCTAAGAACTCTCGTTCTCTGCAATGATAACATATGAAGTGACATAAAGTTAATATTAAAACATGTATAGAAAGTGAGCCGATGCCAAAATGTCCATAGTACATTCAACGAGCGAGCAGCACTGAAGTAAAGAGTTGACTATTTAATACTCATTTTTTATTTACTTGAAAATTTATCTGAAACCTTAACTCCAGAAATAAACAAAGGAAGACTCTGTCCCTCTCGATGTGAAAAGAATATGATAGCCCACTCATGTTGACCGTTGGTCTTAGAGCAAGTAGGTTCGTTTCTAGGACTACAATTGTATGAAAACCGCGTGAGTAAAACCAAGATTCAAGAGAAGAATTTGATGATTTAATCTGCTGAATATTTTCACCGGATTGTTTGGTGGAGATTTCAACACTCTTCTTGTGTTGTGAATTGAAAATTACAAATAAAGGACTGCCAATGGTCAGGAACTAATGCACATTGTGTGAAAATCAAGATAAGTTCAGAGTATAACTATTAGCATCTGACAAAGATTGATGGTTCGTAGGAAAGTTTCTTCCGTTATTGTTAATGAGTTTGGTTCCCATCGGGTACTTTATAAAATTAGTTTTGAGACAAAATTAGTATTTTCTAATGAATGCTACCTACAAGAAGTTGTTCCCTAAGTTACTTCCACTTTTGAGATCCAAATCGATTTGTTTCAATTGACCTTTTACACAACTCAGGCTGATTCATATCAATATTGACATAACATGGCTTTTCATACACTGGTGCGTATCAAACGATGCATAACCATTCCACGCTCATAGAGAGTACATTCACTCAATTTTCAGATTCGTATCTACGCATGCACATGTACCGAATCGGGACGTGTATTTACCGACAAATAACTTGTCGTGGGGACCGTACTAAAAATTGCCTTTCAGCCGAATATTCAGAAATGTATTCGTGATCCTTCTGCCCTCTGCTTTCAAAAGAAAAATATTTGAATATCTTTGATCTGCAGTTGTCAA
>OY735200.1:62416135-62471135 GCA_963457665.1 Thysanoteuthis rhombus
ATGAAACTATCATTTTTATATTCGATATTATCATCATAGCACAGTAAATTTACATTGTCTTGCCGTGGTAAATTACCAAAACCTGTCATTCCATTAGTTGTCAAGACTATTGGATTCATTGTTTTGTTGTTGGTTTTTTTTTGGGGGGGGGGGATTTTGTTAGCTATTTTTTCGTGCCTTTTTGGTTGTCACAATGTTTGGGCCGATCGAGTCTACAACTGTTCATGAGCCCAATACTTCTCATACAATGATAATGCTAACGGACGTAAAATGATGATCAAATAACAACAGAGGCAAATAAACTGAATGAGTTCAATAATCTGGGCAAGTGTTGGAATTACAATCACTTATTGGAAGATTGAAGATAGTAGCGTCACAAAATCCCGATTTGTCGAATTTTCCCTGGCTGTAAATGCTTATTAAGTTGTCAGAGTAGTAATCATTTTTATTTTTATTGATATATCTTGATGATATAAGTAATGAATATAAAAAAGGAGTTCCTCCATAAATGGGAATGGAGGCCCGAGAATAGTGCGAAAAATAAGTCTAACGCCCGAACGACGAAGAACAGGAGATATAAAGAGATGAATAAATATATGAAAATGTTATTAGCTTTCCACAAACCAAAGAAAGTACCAATGCTTACAAACAATCAAAATCTGTGTACGTTGTCGGGGATCCAGATCTCTATTGATTTTCATCAAAGACGTTTTTTAACAACCTCTTTACATGAAGAGTCATATTAAAAAAAAATATTCCCACATAACGTCTTCTCTTTTTCGGGTCATATCACTGTCAGGAAGATACGATGAGATACTCACATTTAATCAACGTGAATTTGTCTTGGGCTGAAAAAATATCTTAAACGAAGCATTTTCATTATTCATTTCTTACTTGTTTCTGTATAAATAAATTTAAATTTCGCCCGTTGATGAGTTTCTGTGGCCAAATAAGTACGGCTTAGTTCATGTGAGACGGGCAACCAAGGATTCAGGATGCTGACCAAATCTCGTCGGAAGCTCTTTCATTTCTAGGCCATGCGTATTTCCTTACGATCTTACGAGGAAAACAACCGGGGTGTTTCAACAAAGGAAATAAGAAAAAGATTATATGAAAGAGTAATTAAATTGAAACTAAGAACGAACATTTATAGTGAATCAATGCAGGAATTACGAAAGCGTGAATTAAGGAACAATGGAGAAATAAGTTTCGAACATGACGTTGGAATGAATTAGAATTTCAAATGTC
The DNA here is from genome assembly GCA_963457665.1 of Thysanoteuthis rhombus. NCBI lineage: Eukaryota > Metazoa > Mollusca > Cephalopoda > Oegopsida > Thysanoteuthidae > Thysanoteuthis > Thysanoteuthis major. The sequence goes on from OY735200.1 coordinate 62,417,384, forward strand.
CTCAATAAATTTAAAATTGACAATATCGTGTGAAATATTCACCGGCAACGATCTTGAAGACCTCTGATATCTACGTGCCCCGGGGAGTTATATTATTAGATTGAATATTAGATAACAGACAACCAAATTGGGTACGTATTCGTTTGGAGCTGCAAGTATGTCTACACATCTGTCCGTAGTATTGCTGAAACCAAAACCCGGTTCTATAATCAAACTTAGTAGCATTACCGAAGATATCCCATATGGATTCACGTAATCAAGACAAATTAATTGTTAATGTCTTCTTCTAAGATGTATATCTCATACATCTTATTATATGTCAGCCGGTCTGACATGGACAACGCTTTACCTATTTGGAGACAGGAACCTATCATTTGGTGAAATTCAAATTAAGTATCTTGCCAGTCAATTAAAGTCCTGTTCAAGCGGTTTCAAAATCAATATCAGGAAAAGGTGCTTCTTGTTGGATACCTTAACGATTCAAAGAGATATGTAAAAGCTGTTTCTGTATTCATCACCTCAAGATAACTAAGTCTCTCCGTTTCTCCACTGCCTGAAATATGTTTTCAACATCCGTCTCCGTTCCAGCCAGCCGACTGCAGCAATGATGGCTAAAGAATTCTTCATGAGAGAACGTACAGGGGCATTGCGTGCGGATCAAACTCATTACACCACTGAGTGGTTCGTAAGCTAGTCTTGCAAATCAATTTTCAAACCATCACTCTACAACAGACGCCCTAAATAGATATATGTTGTTTAGCTTACATCAGGCTACAACGGGATACTCCTTCAGGATGAAACTCATTGCACTAGCAAATATTTGGCAACACTGAAACATTCAACTTTTGACTTTTATATATGACTTTTTCCCCCTATATAGAGATAGTTGTGCTGCTGTATTGCAAATAAACTACAGCATTTTTAAAAGTTTCAAGTATAATTTATATAAGGGGTCATAAATTCAGTAAAGTCAAGTAAAAAATCAAAATGCATGATAGTCAAAAGCAGCTATTTTCCACAGTTTCGGGTGCCCCTCGCCTTGAAAGCTCCTCTCGGGTTCCTGGACTTCCTGTCAAACAATACAGACAGACCATTTATCATTGTTAAAGTCTGTACTCCTTTCAGATCAGTCAGAGTCTCCAAAGGGGGCTATATGGCCCCATTTAGAATGGTTGCCACGGATGAGATTACTTGAACTAAAGAAATTGTTTACACAAAAGGCTTGTCAAGAACTGCAACGATGATATTAGAAGAGGCAGTGGTAAAAAGAATCGTGCAATACAAGAGAAAGACCCGTCAGTAATAAAAGAAAAACATCTAAAGAGAATTAGATATATATTAGAAACAAAACTAGACTGTAGAAATTTTATAAAAGGTGTGACGCTGATCTATCTTTTAGCATAAATTTTACGTACCCGTAAAATCCTGATTCCCACTCTACTATGTTACCATAACTCTCCTTCAGCCTACAAAGGCCTTCTTGGGGTAATCTGCTTTAATCTTATCCGGCAGATATCAAAAAAGTCCATGTTCTATGTGTTCAAAACGTTCAATTTCTTCTGTACCTGTAAAAACAAAAAATGATACAAACAGTCTATATCTCCTTGTTTATGTCCTCGTTCCCAATTGCAATCATTACTATTATTTTTCTTTTTACTTTTCAATTGATGCAAAGATCAACTTCTATAATACGGTTATTTTTCCCGTTCAATTCCATGGCTCTGTCATACACAGTATTATCATATGACCATAGTTAATAACTGTCAGTTTTCTACTCTTTCTGTTGGCTGAGATCCTTGAGAATTTCATTTTTTCCTCCAAGACTTCTTAATTATCGCAATTAATTCTAATGTTTTCAGTGCTATCAAAACAGTATACACTGACTAGCCATTCTATAAAGAGATCACCTATCTTTAGATCACATAATTATTGTTCAGTCCTCTCATGAATCCTAATTATTTAGGCATATCTCGACAAGTTACACCGGGCAAGCTTTAACCATAAGGGCCTTCCTAATCCGTCCATGTCAATCCTTTGATGCACACACGACTGTAATAACACGATAATACCTACCTTTTGATAATCCAGAGAAACCTTTCCGATGTCGATTTAACTCTTTGGGATATATCCCAACTTCGAATTCTTCGATAAATCCTCTTGATACTGCAGGATGAATTTTCAAAGCGGATTCTTCCTACACACCTATATATTTACAAATATCGATTTTTCCTGTACACCCCGAATACTCTTAGGGTAAACTTTTCGGATGTTCACCTCCTAGAAAATGTCTTCTGAAACATTTTATATTAAATTTTCAACCACTCATTTCATCTTAGCCTCAATTTCAATTGCCGCATGTTGAAGTTGTCAATACTTCATACTTAAAAATACTCTTTAACCTTTTAGAGTAATTTCCCTTAACACTTGATAATAAATTTACCACATATTCACTCCTTCGTACCACCATCTTCAATTAACGCAAATAGAATTCTGAACACCTCAGCAACTTCCTGATTATTCACTTCAGCTAATCATCTTTCAAATACTTCATTTATTCATCTGGAACATCTTGAAACATCATTCCAATTTCCACGGTTATTCCTGCACTAATTAATCATTCCAAAGAGCATTGAAATATACTGATAACAATTGTGCTATTGCTTGTACCTCCAAAAAAAATCCTTATTATTTAAAAGAATCTGTTAGATAACATGATAAGTTTGTAAAAGGGATTGGGGCGTACACATGCACTTGGGATCGGTATATACTGTGTACCCTGACCACATACACTCGAGCCTAAAATGCAGGCAATCTTACCCTCATAATCAAACAAAAAATCGAACGATTTGATTCTCTAAATTCTCTTATTCTCAATACTGATAATAAAGTCTTTACTTAATTGCTTAATTATTAAATTAGACTCTCCAAATTAGCGATGACTATCTCTAAAAACAAAGAATTTTTAATGAATATGATCATATTCAACCATTATCTTAACATTTCAAATAAATTTGTAATGTCGCCTCCAACCATTACAACGATGAATAACAATGATGTTTCATTTAACTCTCTCTTCAACAATCTGCCTGTTAACCCTTTCTTTTCCGAGTACCCTCTGTTTTTCAACCTGTCAAAAGTTTATCATTAATTTTGACAAGCTTTTTACTCACATCCTAACTTACAGAGGCTCTTCATCACATCTTTGAATCGGACCGAAATTTTACGGTAACGATTAAATTGAACAATCCTAAAATAAAATGACTATCTCAAGTAAGAGGGTCTCCAGTGGAGCCCTCGGCTCTCCCTTCAACCATTCAGCTAGGGGGACTTTATAATTCAATTCAAATTGATTTTACACCTTAAACTTGACTCCTTAAATTCGATATTCTACGTTTGTTGATGTTTACAATTGATACAATGATATATCTAATTTTTTTTTCAGATTTATACTTAAATGGAGTATTGCTATATTATTATTGATTTTGACTCGCTTTTCACCTAACTCTCAGTCGTTTTTTCATCACAACTTTGATCTGGCCAGTAACTTTCCAAAATATCCCCAGCGAACGTCTGCACTAACCGTACAATAAAAAAAATTATATACCCTTTTAATCTCTTCTGAGACTTGAAAAGTACCGTCTTGCTTTATATATATTAGAGAGACTTATATTTCCTCTAATATTCTTTCTATTTTTTTTCTTCATAATTCATTAACATTTCACGCATAAAATTACGTTTTAAAATTCTGCATAAGTTACTCACATGTTTAAAGAGACATTTATCTTTTCAAAATACTTTCTCTGATTACAAGCAAATTACATACGTGTTTAATGAAACTATTTACATACATGAAATATCTCATCCAATTACTAATTTATTGCCCAGACGTGGAAATGTTTACATCATCAAATGCCTTTCCCTTTATTTAATATAACCTCCAGTCCATTGATCACTTTTTTTTTTGGAATCATTCGAGCATTCATAAAAACGTCGGCTTTTTTTTCTTACTTATTTCCTTATTCATTTAATTAACTACCATCATAATATGTCTTCGTGGACGTCTCCAACTTTAGACAACACTCACACGCCAACCCTGAAATAAAATAACTCCCATAAAACACGGCTAACGGAGCATGAACATGAATACGACTTATATTTTACATATCAAATTCTCAACGAAATCACATCAGATCATCATCATCTGTCTGTCGTTGGACATGGACCATCCCCAGGATTCGACACACTTCTCTATTGTGGGTGTCTTTGAGCCAGTATTTCTGAATGAGTCTAGCTCGTCTCTCCATATAGTACTCTGCCAGCCTCGGTTGCGCATGTGATCTCTGGTGATCCATGTTATGAGTCACGATGTCCATCGGTTGTCTGCCATTCTTGCAACATGGCTAGTCCATTGCCATGTGAGATTTTTAATTGATTCTATGATGTCCCTGACTCTTGTCTCCCCCCCACCCGGAAGTATTGTGCAGTCTTGTGGTGTCTCATTTTGAGGTTGAGCATAATTTTTTCATGCGCATGTTGCATGGATCTCAATTTGCAGGTTTGCCTCTTGGTTAGGTTCCCTGTTTCAGCTCCATAACTGACTATTGGGAGGATGTATTGGTTGTATCCTTTTCTTTATAGGATTAATGGGATCTCTTTGTTGTTGGGATTCCAAAAAACGTCATTCTAAGCTAATGCTCTCTATTCAATCTCCAAATATATCCAAATCATAAAAAAACTTCCCACAAATCCATCGCCATCATCTCGACCAGTCAACTCATTTAGAAAAATTTCTAATTTCATGATTTTAAGGAAACCTTTACAACTTTACTCTTTCCATTTCAAAATTATTCAAACATAAAACAGTTAATTTTCTTTTGATGGATTCTGGTACACGCTAATTCAGCGTACCTTTCTACAAAATTCTTTCCAACTTCTCACTACTCTTTGGAACTTAACAGCTAAATCAATCATCCACAAATATCTTTCTGACCTTTTAGCAGTCATTCAAACTTCCGTCGAAAGTCACAAAAATTTCTTCTGAGCTTCCCCGGGTATTCTCCCGTGCTTCCCCGGTCATTTTCCGACTTTGAATGTCCTTAAGAATTCTCCACGAATTTCCTTTGACCCTCCCCCCCATCATACCCCATCAAAATTCTCCGCAAATTTCTTTCGGCTGTCTTTGGTCATTCCATCGACCTTCTTGGTCATTCATATCCCTATGATCCCCCCCCCAACCTTACACTGATCATTCAGACCTCTACCCGAAATTCTCCGCAAATTTCTGTTCGCCCTCTCTAGTCATTTCACTGACTGACTTCCCTGGTCATTCATATCCCCACGAATCCTTCCTACCTTACAAGGGTCATCCAAACCTTTTCAGGAATTCTCTACGAATTTGTTACTCCCATCATTCTTCTGACATTCATATCTTTATAAATCCTTACGAACGTTTCCATCATTCAACTTCTCCATGAATTTCATTTGACTTTCTTAAGTCATTCCATTATTCATGATTACTTTCGACCTTCCAGGTCATTCAATTTTCTGATGATTCCTCCTGACCTTCTCCCGATCATTCATTTTCCTTATGAATGCTCGCTACTGATGCCAGTTATTCAACTTTTTCATGTATCCTTCCAATCATTCAGGTTATTCAAATATTTGTATGAGATGTTTAACAGCTCGAAGATATCTTTTATCTCTTCAAGATCATTCAAACATAAATAAAATTCTATACCTCTTCCACGAGCCCCACCTAAACATCTTCCAACTTTGTAAAGACTTCTTTAAAAAAACTTTCTATTTTATCAGATCGATCAAGCATTTATAACATCTCAATATAAACCGTCTCTTAACCTTTCCGACGATTAAACATTCATGACGATTCTTCAAGCCTTGACAAACCATAGTTAAAATTATCTAACTCTAACACAGACATGTACTGGTTGATATGCATTTTAAATATACATCCTTTCCTCTATTTCTTCATTCAATGTTCCTATTTATCTCCATACTGGGCACATTCTCTTTCAAATGTCCCAATATCTGAAAATTTTTTACAACTATTGTCATCTCGACAATCTCTACCAAACTCCCCTGTCAATTTCTATCCGAGAGATGTCGTTATTTCTTCACACCTAAGACACATAACTATTCTTCCTAACAGAATTTTCAACCCCTTCCAGAATTCCTGGCTCTGCGAGAATGTGCCATGAGAACACGCAGATTAGAGAAGAGAGGAAAATAAATTAACTTGGTCCTTCGTGACTTCAACTGGTCTCTGGTTTTTCTTCTATCGGGTTGTAGGTCAGGGTTTCTGCTTCAAGTGGGAAAGTTTGATTTGCTTTCTGATGATTTAGGTTTGTGCGCTGCTTTATCTATGCCTCGTGGCATATTCAAGTCGAATCTGGGGTTGTTGGTCTGTCCCCTTTTCCTGCTCACCGGGGTTAATTCTTCAGTTGCCTGAGGTATTATTGGCTGCATCTGAGTCGAAATCTGGTTAAACAACAAAAGAAGAAAAGAAGAAATTAAGCTAATAATCACTCTACGATGGAAAGCCTCGGACAGAACAAACTCAACCTTAAAAAAAAGATCCCATTGATCCTAAAAAAGAAGTATACAACCTTTGAATCCTCCCAATAGTCACCTTGAAGCTGAATTATGGAACTAAATCAAGATAGAGACTCACAGACTGCGAAGTATGCAACGTGCACATCAGAGAATTATGCTCAACCTCAAATAGAGAGATCACAAGACAGCAGAGTATATCAGGGAGAGAGCAGGAGTCTGAGACATCATAGAACCTACTAGAAAACTCAAATGGCAATGGGCTGGCTATGTTACAAGATTGGCTGACAACCGATGGACATCACGACTCACAACAAAGATCCCCAGATATCACATGCGTAACCGAAGGTGGTAGAATACAAGATGGAGAGACAGGTTAGACAATTTCAGAAAGTACTGACTCCACGACGCCTACGATAGAGAGGCGTGGCAAATTCTCGGGAAGGTTCATGTCCGACAACAGACGATAAAAGACTGATGATTAAGATTATGAACGACGCCAGTTGTGACATACCCCCAGCCCCAGCTCTGCTCGGTCAGTTCGACCCCCACCGATGCTTCCAATGTCCAAAGACCCTCTGAAATTATGTTGGTTAAGCTGGTTAAAACTCCTTTTAGCTTGCCTAGTTACAAATCGAAGTCACTACTGTTATTGTCAACCTTATCGAAGGAGGGAATACTTGCTTTAAAAGTTCAACTATGTATTTATTGTTTGGTTCATAACAAATTATTTGAGTCTGTTTTCTATGTAATGCAGGAGTTCTCCAGTTCTTGTAATTCAGGCGTTGAAGAAGCAGCATATCAGCAGAGCTCTGGTCAAGGTCATGGGCCCCAGGGCCCTCCACCTCGAAAGATGATTTAGGCAATTCTCTCGGCGGCTCTCTATAACTTGAGACATTTATGAGATAAAGAATTTTACCGCGAACATTCAAAACTGGACGTCAAGTATTTTATCTCAATGATTTCGGCATGAAAACTTTTTGCTAATTCTGTTGTGTTACATTTTCAACAATGTCACGCAACAAGGTTAAGGGGACCTCTGGCATGTTTATGTAACCTTTTCAGTCACGAACACAAGCACCCAAAGACACCTTTCCCGTCACAGGTCTCTTGAATAATAACCATCCGGTAGAATTTGCTTTCAATAATAATGTTCTTGTATAAATACGACTAAACAAGCCTGTTTTTATGATTTAAGATCCAAAATTATTTCAAACTTATGTTCAAGCGTAAATTCTTCGTACTCTTCGTAAATCCTGATCTCCATATTACTATATATATTTCCGAAAGGAATGAGCACATTTGCAGAGTTAGTAGTGAGGTGTAGCAGAACAAAACTAGACAAGAGAGGAACCCGGACCGGGGGATCAATACGCAAAGAACTTAATGATACTGTACAAAGCTCTACGCTACTGGGATGACACTGACAGATTACGTGTGGAACGAAAGGAAGGTAGGGAAAAAACTCATCAGCATCAAAGAATGTGTTCAAACGGTAATAATAGGATTTGCAGGAACGCGCAAAATATGGCCGAAACTGTCCGAAAAAATCCAGCAAGAGAGAAGAGGACGACAAAACGATGAATCGTTTCAAAATAAAATAGATAAAACTCGGAAAAAGAGCTTATCCTATCAATCCTAATCAACAAGAGAGAAAAAGACGGCAAACGCTGGAGAACAAATATTTACAGATACGACTACACAGAGGACACCTAAATAGCAAAACAGAATCCCTGAATTTTGCAGTCCAAAAGACTGCATCGGGACGGATAATTTTTAGAATGAAAAAAGCAAAACTCAGAAAAAGAGCTAATCCTGTTTTATGGATAAAAAATGAGGGTGTAAAACAATTCATATGTGACTGCAGTACGGCAGCTCAAAGACACAAGGTAGAGCCAGTACTATCCTGGTATTTGTACAACAGCTTATGCCCAAACATGTAAATAAATGATATCATCACAAACTAGAGGCTGCTCTAGAAAATAGAAAAAGATACACAGGGACGTTGAAATTCAGACCAACCTCTGTATCCAAGCGATGACTGGATCTGATATTTTTAAACGAAGGCGAAAAGGATACGTCGGGTAGTAGACATGGTTTTGCTAGCGGATCACACGGTGAGGACAAAAGAAAGCGAGACATTACGAAAATACCAGGATGTCGTTCAAGAAACAAAAAAATGTGAGCATGAAGGTTAGTGTCGGTCCACAATAATTGATGCACGTGGAACCATGCTAAAAATGCAGGAATCTTAAAAGTTTGAGACTGTCCAGATCAGAGTGTCGCTGGGATCAGAAAACATACTGAGGAAGATGCTGGAGATTTCGGTAATAACGATAAGGCATTTAGTATAAAGCAAATTCATAGGAATCTTACAATAATAATGATGATTATAACGATCGGTATGATAAAAATAGTTTTTATCCTTTTTGTATGTATACACGTATGTATGTGTTATAGTAACCCAGCAAGAAAGACACATTGTAGACATTTTTTTTAGCGTTACTTCATCCAACTGTTTTAACTGGAAGAATAGAAGATGATTTGAACAATTACATTACTTTTAGGGAATGGTTCAATTTACTATGTACTTATAATGCAAAACTATGCCCTTATTTTGTGTTCACTGGGGAAGAGGTTGAAATGCAGCATTTTGCCCTCGTACCCTTGTAGAAAAAAAAATTGGTTCTGATAAAATAATTTTTTTTTTTCATCTGACTTCATATTCCAAAAACAATTTCTTATAGAAGTCGCTTCATACTCTTATCACATTTTTAGGGGTCGGAAGTGAAGGTAACATTTTTCCCCTTTTAGCGGAGAAAATGGAGATGAAACTATATTAAAAGTATTTTAAGGGTCAAAAGTTATGGGAGTCAAAAGTAAGTTTATACATTTCCTCTTTTAAGGATGAAAAATTATTGGACCCTTTTCCCTGATTTCAGGGATTAAATTGGATGTTATTTATTTTTTGCAGGTCAAAAATGGGGGGATGTATTCCCTTTGGGGATCAAGGGTCAGGGAAACTATTTTGGGGGGTCAAAAGTGAGGTGAACTTCGTTTTTTTTTCCATTCAGGGATCCAAAGAAAAATACCAGTTACAGATTAGTTTCTCTAAATCATTTAGTTATTTGCAAATAATCAAAATATTTATTCAACAAAAAGGAGATGACTTGACATCGAACTTAATGGCTGTCAAAGGCAACCTTTAGGTGAATAATAATAATCATGATGATGATGATGATAATGATGGTGAGACAGTATTTAATGACCATCCAGAACAAAAATCACAAAGACTAACTATATTAAAGATTGATTCGAAAAAATGTCGTTCGTAGGAAACTGCACTCATTCAGACAGAATTTCTCCCGTGAAGATGAACTTGTTTTTTCATTTTTATTTATTTATTTATTCATTTATCTATTTATTTATTTATATATTTATTTATTCATTTCAGATTAGGTAACTTTCTAAGTGCCAGCATCGAAGAATATAAAATGAAATTAAGGTTTGTATCCTAGGAAGGACTTCGCAATCAAAAGTGTATTGTTATCACTCAAACCCCCAACACTACGACGAACCCCCAACAACGAGAAAATATCTCGTATGAAAAGATTGAAGGATCGGTGATTCCGTAGATGAGAAAGCGCAAGCACATCCCAGTATACCCAGGAAGAGAGTAAACGAAGAGAAACTCGCCAGGATTCCACCTGGAAACTCCAAGAATTATGATTCAGAAGAAAAACATTTTAGCGATAAAATATCCAAAACGGAAACATCCAAACGGTCTGAGACAATCGGTCTTTCCTCTCCACATATTTAGGAGCACAGAGTTCTTTAATCTGCCTCTTCCAGTTTGTGGATCAGCATATGGCAGAGTAGTTCAAAGTGTTATACAAAGGAAAGTGCCTCAAAAATGAAAATTATTTTTGTGGTGTTGAAACAATGCAGTGCAATCAGTCTAATGTATGGAAAAGTACACAAAAAGCTCAAGGGAAAAAAAACTAGAGAAAAAAAGGGAAGACGAATGATTGGTTAGACAAGGCAAGTATTCTCCACTACCGCAGAAGAAATTCCACGCCCTGCAACCCTAGACAAGATTACAATGAAACAGATGGTGAAGTTATTAGCCGGTCTGCTGATTCACCGACCTGACTTCCGTTCTCATCCGAAAAACCTATTGTACTTTTCAAAATGGAAGGCTGGGATGAAACTGAGGGTAATAATTGGCAATATGGTATAGGTATCGTTACGCGCTAGTTTCGTGGCCTTGTGCTGACTGAGTTCGATCCTGACCTACAATTTTGACTTAGTGTCAGATTTAGCACAGATCTTATAGCCCACGATTTTTCCTATTATCAATTTTATTTTATATTTTGATCAACTATGGTTGGGCCAGGGTAATTGAATATTTTTCCCAGCTTTTTACGGAAAGGTCATATCACAGCGAGAATTCATAAAACAAATGTACCTGAAATTTCATTCTTGCTAATGATTACATTATATTTTAATGATAAGGTAGATATAAGAAAGATTTCGACAATTTGTTTTGCTGTCAACTGAACTTACAATCACTCTGCTACCCCATTGCCTTACTTGAACGTTTTATTCCATTTAACAAACTAAATACTTTTACCGATAGAAAAAATGTAAGGGTTAAACAGGGAATTTCGCCTCTTTTTCTCATACTCAAAACTAGTTTAAGCGACCTGGGCCATCGTAGTATGTTTCTTCGCTTGATTTCTTCATTTTTTTGCATTCTCATGGCGATTCGTTGTCCTAGATAGATGTAGTAGTCTACTTTCTCCACTTCTGTGTCCTCGAGTTTGATCTTAGTGTTTTCATTTTCGATGTGGTTGTAGCACATGATCTCCGTCTTGCTGAAGTTCATATGTTGCTCAACTTTCTTGATCTGCCTATTTAATTAATCTAGAATTAGTTGGAGGTCATGTTGGTTCTCTGCGAAAAGGGCAACGTCGTCTGCAAATCTGAGGTTGTGCAGATATTAACCGTCTTTTTTTAATTCCCTCATTATCCCAGTCCAGTCTTCAAGGCAAGTTGCGAAGAGTTTGGGTGAGCTGGTATCATCTCATCCATGCAATGCACCTAATAGTCGTAAAATGTAGAAATGGCCAGAGTGTTGCGATTAAAACCGACAAAAATGTGTTGAAAATTTTTTTTTTTTTATGATGGTTCCTCTAAATTGCAAACAAATGAGAGAGGACGAATGTACATTTAACATTTTAGGACGAAGTCTACTTTTTGCACGCGGTGAGAGACCGCTTTGTAAACGGATACATTTGACTTGACACCGGGTGACGTCATTAAAATGTCACCGTCTTGAAAACGTAAACAAATAAGACCCTCGGATAAACCAGTCATTTTTCAATTAAAAAAAAAAATTTTTTTGTCCTTTCAAACGCGAATATTCGAATAGGAAAAAGGTGTAGTTTTCTTTTAGTTAACTTTCTAAATCACCGGAAAATTTTTTTTTCAAAGTCCAATTAAAGGTATTTTAGAAACTTACTTACCTGCAAGAAAAACAATATTCAATTTTTTTGAAAAAAACCCAACAAACTATTCTCCGGGTCTCTCAGTCTATTATTAAAACAAACAAACTTATAGAGGTAACAGAGGTCTTTGTCGAATCTTAAACCAGTGATGAAGAACCGTTTTATATTTTTTCCTACATATTCACAAAAAAATAATGTTCAGAATAATTGAAATTTCAAATCATGCTAACTAGACTGGGAATAAAACGAAATATATTTTTTCTTCTAATTCCATTGCGTGTCTCTTAGACCTACGTGCCATTGGTTTGTCATCACTATCTTTATTAAAAAAAAGTTTTTACAGAACATAAATTAATACGTAGTTTGAATTTGATCAAAAGTTACTCTAATCAAAACACGGATAACGTTTTCTTTTACTCAAAATTGTGAAAAAAAAAAAGAAATGCCCATTCAATCCAAAGGATACAGTGAAGAAATCGTCTCGTGAAATTTTAAATAACTATGATGTTAGTGCCTTTCGTGTCACATAAATAAGGTAACTTTCGAAAAGAATGTTTTTTTCAAAACAATGTTCGATAGAAAAGAGAATATTCTATTTTTATTTTTTTGGTAGTGAGTAACTTTCGAAACTTAACAAAAATACTGCTCTTAATAAATTGTATCAAAAGACTGCTAGGTCAATCTTGAACAGCATCGAATATTAGTCGTTAGGAGTTAGTTTCAAGGTGTAAAATCAGCTAATAATTAAGTTCCAACCCACCGTAGCAGAACAGTTAAAAGTTTACTTGAAATTCTCTGGCTAGATGGTGTGGGTTCGATCCTCGCCTTAAAATTGTTCTTTTTCTAACTGCACTGTATAATCGTCACAGTGTGATTACAATCGGGTTTAATGCTGTGATAAAAAGCAGCTGAAAGTTAGGATGGAGGTGAAAACCATCCATTTGATTAATAATAACATATTTATAGTTTTGTTACACACCCTCTCACCACTTTTAGAGCACTTTTGATTATTCAGTACATAGAATTGCTTTTTGCTCAATGACCTTTTGCTTCCTTCCAAAAAATCAATTTATAGATGCGCAAGCATCTCTAGGAACAATTGCAGTTATTGACTGACCGAACTTGTGATGTTGACTAACGAATTGAAATACCGAAACGAAATTTGCCAAATTAGCTTTCTAGAGGCAATGCCTAGCTCATTGTTGGTACAAGGGAGAGAAATTGCGCATCTATAGTCTGATTTTCAGGCTGGTGTCCATTATGAATTCTGTGTGGCCGGAGGTGAATGGTAATCAAACTGCAGGTGTAATACCTGGTGGATATGGAGTAGGAAAATTGAATTTTCCCCCACCAACAGTAACAATTTTTGCTTTTTCTGATGCAATATTGCACCTTTTCTCTTAACTAATTCTGAACAAACGCCTTCGCCAATATCTGACTTCAATTTGTCTAATTGGAAGCAGTACTTGTTTGAATCAATCGTTTAGTCCCCCGGAGATAGATCGGACATAAAGCATCACCTTTTTCGGGTATGTACACTTGCCTTGCCATTTCTTGTTGTAAAGTACTTTACGTGGGGGAAAGTGTCGAGGGGCCAGTTTTTAATGAGGGTGCCCACATACGTATGTGGGGCAAAATATACTTCCAGTATCAGTGGTTCCAAAGCTGTGTGGAAATTAGGTCCAGCGTTTTGTTTTTTCATTTAACCAATATGGAAGCCATACATCAAAGCTAGTAACATAACCATACAAATGATTTTCAACGCTTGATTTGTGAATTTTGAGTATTTCATATATCTCCCGCTTCTAAGTTGATTTTCCAAAAATCTAGTTTTCATTTTGTTGCTATCAATCTTAACCGATTCATCTTCCCTTGCTGCATCGCTAAGTGTGAAATCTCCACTGCTACAGTCCCCTCCCGTCATTCACAATGCATTCTCCATAAACTGTACACACCTTTCTTGTGTGTGTGTGTGTGTATGTGTGTCTAATTTTCAATTTAGCGTACGTCAAAAATGTGGATTACTTTCTTCAACCTTCAATGTAAGTATGAAATATCTTTTGAATGCTCTCTGATAAGAGAGCTATCACAACACAATCCAAAATAATCTTTTTCGATGAAGTTAAGTAAAACTAAACGCTCCTAATGACATCTAATGACAAAAAAAAACAACAACGAATAAACTTTTTTGTTCACAGCTCATATTCTATTAACAATAGCAGAGTATCGGGAAAGTATCAAAAAGAAGAGAATCGGGTCGAGCGAGAAATATCACATTTGTTGTTCAGAAGAAAAAGTGGGAGTAAGGCGATTGTTCCAATCGTTTTTTACGTTTTTTTCTATGAGTGCCTCGAAACGACACTGTACCGTTTTGTTATCAGAATAGATGAGTGGTAAAAAAATTAAAAATGGCGTCAGGCATTACTCACCAAAGCCAAATTATTTCAAGACAGGCACTTGGCTCGGTGACGATAAATCAACATTTCTCGAGATCGGAAATGGAACCCAGCTTTATTAGATTAGATATTTTGTTTTTTATGTGCAGGCACTTCCAAATTTTCTTGAATGATTTTTTTTTTACCACTGATCTTTCATGTTTCTCACCCTTTATTTTCCCTCCTCTTTTTTCAACTTTTGTTTTTTCTCTCCTTAACTACAACCTTTTTTTACAAATAAGATTTCCCCCCTATATTCTTCTTCGTCTTTTTCTTTTTTATATTATCGCTTTTTCTTTACCCTTTCTCCTCCCTTTTCCAAGTTATCGTTTCTCTTTTCTTTCAATTCTTACTTCCGTTACCTTACTTCGGTTCATTTTTGTTCCAAAAAATCCTGTGAGGTATTTTGTGCCTTTTATATATGCAAACCCAGGATGGCTTTACTACGAACAGCATGGAAAATGAGAGCGGACTTGGCTTGGGCAAACTGGTCCCCATTCTGAAAAAAAATTCAACGAGCGAAGGAGAGGGGGGAACCCTCCCCCGATTCCCACAAGCAATGGGTCCTCACACTTTTTCGCCCGCTATTACTTCGTCTTTCTATCATTACGTGTCTTCTTCTTCTTATCATTCTTATCTTTCTTCTCCCTTCTTTCTTTCTTTTGTATTTCATCTTGACAAAAATTCGTTTCCCATCTATGTAACTTCCGGCGGGGAAAATGCTCTCCATATTGCTGTCGACCATTCAGACAGAGATTGCTTAAGCAATTTACTGCAAGCCGTGAAATAACCTCCGGGAGACTCTTATATTCATCACTCAAGAGTTATACGAGTTGCCGTGATTTGATCCTTTTAAGATGAGACAGTTGAAAGAACATAACGGCCGAGGGTACGCTGCCCCCTAAAAGCACTAACACCCTGAAAAGTTGATTTTTCTCACGAGAAAAAAACTGCTTACAATTTGCTATAGAATACGAAAATCTGGTTTACACATTCAAATATAGAACAATACTAAGATTTATATCTTTGTTGTTGATACAGAAAACGAATCGGATATCTAATTAACTGATTCCGAACACGCTTTAACCTAAGGTAGGACATGTATCGTATTTAATCACCTGGCAACCACTCTACATCGCTTAATATTTTATGAACTCTTATTATAGATGTACTCAAGTCGATAATCCGAGAATCCTATCCTGTGATATTACATTTCTTTGTGGCTCTTACAATTTTATCGAAGCCTCTATGATTTTATGAAACTGTCAGTAACTTCTGCGTTGTTGAGCAATACGGGATTCTATTCAACGTATTCTTGGCGTGACATATCAGATATTTCGAGTAATACTTTCATTGCAAAATTAACGAATATTAGATGTGTCACCTTCATCATCGCCGAGGTTTATTCCAGCTGGCGTTATTTGATATTAACAAAAATAGCCATTGGCTCTTTGTCGGGGGGTAATGATTTTCAAGCTGATTTCGTAAGTTGTTGATTCTTTGTAGTGAGTTCGATCTGGGTTCCCCATACCTTTGGGCAGGTGCCAAAACTAAGTTTAGCTTAGTGAATAACATTAACGAGAATAACAAAAAGTTCACATCTGAAAACTTGATTTTCATGATTTTATTTCATTATTCAGGCAAACCAGTCGGATTGAAGGATACTAATCATTAAAACTACGGTTGACACAAAACAATCAAGTTTAGCATTTCAGTTGAGCAAGATCTGTTATTTTGTAGGTCTGATATGTTAATTCTGTAAAGTTGTTTATGTAAAGTGGTGAATCGTTGATGGTCATGATACTCTTACGATATGAACCTTAGTTTCGGAAGCGTTTTCGTTTAGTGTATCTTTATCGAAAAATTCTAATGGCAACTATTGACGCGTTGTGCAAAGTGTAGCTTTTTCATAAAATTAAAATACATCTTCTTTTTTTTCTGTCAGGAAAATGATGGGGTGAAAAGCAATTATTCCTTTCATTGTATATAAGGTTTTAGAGTTCTGTTCTTGGAAATGGTTGTCATATAACAAATTTTCTTTGTGAAGTAACCGTGATTGTTCTGTATGCCTGTGTGACCATGTTAGGTTTGTGTTTCTAAGCAAATTTTGACTACATAAACAGTCCTGAAAATCATTTGGTCTTATCTAGGTCTTCATTTGAAAAGAGATTTTTTTTTCAATGTTCTCATATTAAATACAGGAATGACGGTGATGCTAGCTGACTAGTTTTGATCAATTTCTAGGTATTTTGATCTGGAGGAAAAAAAAAAACAAATCAAAAGAAACACTGAAAAATATTTAAAAACTAAATTTAAAAAAAGTAATACTGATCCATTATGAGCATATTTTCGACTAAGAAACGTCAAAAGATATCTATGCTAAAAAGCTTACTAATAACGAAGTGATATCTCCTGAAAATGTTACTTCAAAAAGATATACAAAATGGTATTCGCAAAAATTGAGAACTGACAAGGTTGACAATAAAGGAGAGAGCTTTTCTGTGGATGACTCTGAGGTAAGGTAGTTATGGGTCTATAGTTTGCCTAAGTATTGATTCAACCATTCTCCCGTCCGTCAACCTTTATTCCATCTCACTGACATGGCATTTTGTCAAGAGCCCTGGCAATGAGCACAGGGTAAAATGAATTTACACATTTCCAAACGCTATTAATGCAATGTCAACATTAGTGGACTCGGCCGGAATTCGAACTTGGTTCCAGTTTCGCTGCTGATAAGCGTTACGCTACACACAACGGTATCAGCAAGGGAAAGAACAGTAGACGCAAAAATTGTTAGGGGTTCAGATTCTCATCATTTACTCCACCCGACCGAGAACGCATCAAAACTTTGCTTGTAGACCAAATCATCACATACATAGAGGGGAATAGAGAGATAATGTGCATGAGAGAGAGAGAAAGGAAAAAGAAAGAAAGGAAGAAAGAGAGAGAAAAGGAGCTCGTCGAGAGGAAGAATGACTGGTTAATCAGGCTTGTAGACCGTAACCTGGGTTCATGGCCACCCGCGTATATGCTAATCTACCCTACCACTCAAGTTGACCAACCTTAGCCACCTAACCTATGGTCGATGGGTTTCCTTTCTATTGCTATCACTTTCCACGAGACTGACTTATCCTCTTCTTCTACCTGATACCGGAACTAAATGATAATCTACCATTTTTTTCCTTCAATTTTCTCCCTGTCTACTTTCGTTTCTCACGCCACTAAACTTACTGTTTATCTTTCTCACTTCCTCCATTAGAATTTTTACATACGTTTGTTCCCTTCTTCTATTCGACCAATTTTCGCTTTCTTTCTCCTAATGCCTTTTCAATGAAGTGGCTGTGAATGGCTATCTATCTGCGGGGGTTCCTTGCGACTACGCTTTGTCTACTTTTTTGGTTGCAACGAATCTACTTAGGATGTTTCTATCATCCCCTTGGCATATGAAAAGGCTTACATTAAAATATCAAAACACACACACACACACACACACACATATATATATATATATATATATATATATATATGTATATATATATATATGTACATATATATATATATGTACATATATATATATATATATATGTACATATATATATATATATATGTACATATATATATATATATATATATATATATACGTACATATATATATATATATATATATATATATATATATATATAAGTGAACAAATTATCTCTGACAAAGTATAAGTATATTTCAGATATACCCAGGCAAAAGTAACTTTAATAAAACTATTATCAAAAAGGTAAAGATCAAACATTTTAGAATAAAAATGGAATATATAATAAAACAGTCCTTATCAGCTCTCGTATTGTAACTCTCCACTCCACCTGAACAGTAAACTAAAAAATATGAGGGCAAAAACATTTTCGTGCTCACTTTTGCAAGCTTTCGTCTATGAGGTTTACTGAATCAAATCAAATAATGTTATTTTTTTTTCATATCAGGCTAAATTGATTTTCGCCATCACACAAATCAGCAGGGCTAAAAACGACTTTCCTAATTCCTAATTCTAATACTTTTTCCCGAGCTAGTCATTCGGTTAATGATCCTGGCAAAAATTGGCTCCAAATGAAAACTATCAAATTTGATTACCTATCTATAATTATATCTTTTTTCCCATTAAATCTATCAAGAACCTACTACAGCGTTGATTGAATTATTCAATTGTGTGAATTGTCTACAGCACAGTAGTGTATATCTCTCACAATTTATTTTGGTCAATATTTTCAATGTTATCATTTTTTTTTTAGACCCGGTAAATTTAGGTGTGCAAATTGACCAATCAACCGAGTTTCCTTCATTATTGGTGATTACAATATCAGGCAAAATGATGGGTAATTTAGGTTTTATGTAATCATTTCACGTATTTAGGTGTGAGACTCTACAATATCAAGTGAAAATTTTGGATTTCTGTACAGTATTTTCTCCACATTGGCTATCAATGATATTCCTAATTCTAATTCGAAATTCATTTAGATAGAGCAATAGGTTTTATTGAGAGTAAATATTTTCCTTTTTTAATAGATACTCATGTCCAGCGTAGTTATTATCATCTGGCCATTCACCTAAACAGATTTCTTTTTACTCCGTGAAGACTTCAATGGCCACGTATCTTCAGAATCAAATATTTTTGCGTGGGATAAATTCTTTTTTTGAATATTTTCTATCGATTCGTATGCAAACAAGTAGCATATAACTTTAAACATCTGCGCCTTTGTAGTGAGTATTATCTATAAAAATCATATCATTATGGGTAACTTCTGTCGTAAATTCTATTAGATAAACCGGAAAGTAACGTTTCTATTTAAGGAAATATAAACCGCTTCTGTATTCTATCAATATGTTGGCGTAGTAACTGATGTTTTTATCAGGGGATGACCAGTATTTAATTTGCTCTATTATAACATTTGGAACCAATTTCTCGTCCCTGTAACAATTTGATCAAGAAATGGTTCCTTTTCCAGTCAATTCCACGAAATTGCAGATTGATGGATGTTGGGCTCTGTTTTAGTGTTGATCGCAAACTCTTCCCGGGTGGCTGAAAAATGCTCTTGGATCCAATTTTCCCGATATTTTTTCTTTGACTTACTTCTACAACTGAACGCATCACTGGTTTTCCCGGGCAGTGATCATTGTAGGGGTCAAAATTGTCCGATCGGAATTTGATGAACCAACATAGGCACTTGTCGACATCTAGAGTATTGGGAGAATTTTTAAATTTTGTTACATAGTCGAAATTCATAAAGTATGCAATGGTGGACATGACCCTCTTCAAAAGTTTGTTCACTCATCTTTACGATAGGTTATGGAAAAAAAAAATAGAATCATAATCCGTCAGAATATGCAGTTACTTTTTGGCAGTGTTATATATACAATAAATAACTCCTAAATCCAAATTATAAAACTGATAACTTCTTGCTGTACCCTTGATATTGAAAGTTTCGGGCTATACATTCTTCTGCCTCATCAGATCTGCAATCAATAGAATATCCTATTGTACACATTGCTTTTTTTTGTTGTTGTATTTTCCACGGCTAGATCATTCGAATATTCTACAATCCAATGATTGTTTATTTCGTCAATAGTGAGAATGAGAGAACAGGTCTATTTGAATCGTCCTTTAGTTAGCCCTTAGTCTCTAAATTGCTAAGGTTTATCAGTGCTACAACTTCAGATTTCTACGGCTTACGATCTTCAAATGATCTATGTTTTTCCTATGGTGAGCCTTAACAGTCAAAATGCTTTTTAAACATAAGATTCCATAAAAGCTTGCTAATTTTTGACAAGCCGATCCACTTTTTGTTCACCTTTTGTCGTTGTTCTCAATCTATTGTTGTGACTTGACTTAGTGTAATGGAGATTTTGGATTCAAAATATTCACACGTCTTATATGCGACTAGAGGCTGTTCGATTTTTTGCAATACGTGGCTCTCCGTACCGCCCACAATATCACCAAGTGAGTATAAATAATGAAAAAATGAAGGAGGTTCCGGAATCCTGCCTGTGCCCAAGTGGAAAATATTAGAATGATTTGTGTGACGACCAAACCTATAATTTATCAGAAATAATTCTTTACAAATAAATGATACCCTGAAATATCATTCTCGTGTGTTAATAATTTCACGGTAAATAGACTCAGGCGTATTTTTGTAACATAATCCTAGGAGTCGAATGTTGAGCAAGAACTGACACTGTCTTTGGAACTTAGGGAGATATCACTCAGGAATCGTATCATGGAAACCCAAGACCGAACAATGTCTAAATTTTAGCTCCAGTTCTATCAGATTTTTGCAGTATTACTTACTGTGAGAACTGCACGTTCAAAGGGTGTCGAAGTAAGCCTAAAAACTGACATCAGATTTACGTTGCAGAATTGGTATGAATATCATGTTTATTGGTTCATGTAAGGTTGAAGTGACATAGTATATGATATGATAGATGGAATATCCGACCAAGTCAGGTAAGAGATCTGAATTTAATAGATAGACAGAGATAAATCAGGTCAGTATTATCGTTGAGAGCACGTGTATGGACCCATTAAATTCGCTTGGCCCATTTTAGCATTATACTAACATTGTAAAAATCGGAACTCTCGCTAAAAAACATTTGAAAAAAGTTTTGGAATTTATAAAAACCAAGTTGTTCAAAACATGTCTGGCTGTCCTATGAGTAAATAAATGAATTTTACCCCCTAAATTTTGACTCATTTAGGAAGAAATTTACATCTGCTAACTGCTAAAAGAGATGAGAAGTTCCTTTCGATTTTGACCACTAAAAGTTGAAAAAGTTCCCTTTTAATTTTGCCCCTAACAATGGAAGGAAGGCCTTCCCTCGATTTTGTCTGCCAAAAGTGGTTAAATGGTTCTCCCTCGATTTTGACCCTCAAAAGTTGGAGGAAAAATTTTCCCTCAATATTGTCACCTATAAGTGTGGATAACGTTTCTTTTTAATTTAAAAGGGGAAATTTTAAAAAATACCCTTCTATTACTACCGATAAAGTGAAAAAAATACCCCTTGTTTTTTGCCCTTAAAAGTCGAGAAGAGGGGTCGCCCTTGTGTTTGATCCCTAACTGGGAGGAAAATTTCCCCAACGCTTTTGACCCATAGCGAAATTACTTCTTCCTCCACCATAAGCTTTCAATCATACACTATGTCAACAAAAAACAAAGATAAGTGTCGATTTCAGCATAAATTCCAATTGCAAATCGAACTCCCCACTATACTTTATTTTGGGAGAGAAATTTCAAAAACTTACTGGCTAGAAAACTTTCTTGAATCCATATTGATACATAGTAAACATTTCATGGGGATATGTCGTGTTTTTTCTGCTGTAGGATGTGACATACGGAGAGATATATGGTCAATTAACAATGATAACACAAAAGCATGCCGTTCAAAAGATGCATGTTTGAAAAAGGTCTGATTTTATTCGCAGGGAAACCTGCTATAATAGTCATCTAAATTAATTTGTTTATATGATTATGTGAAAATCAGAGAGCTTTTTATATGATTTGTTTACAAAAAGTGCTATAATACTAAAGTCCAAAGACGAGGGAGTTTATGTTATAACAGGGGTCAAGATGAAAAATATTGGTTGGGACACACATCCTCTCTCCATCCCCCTCTCTATCATAAAAGAAACACCCTCTGTTGAACCCCTCCGTCACATATGTTAATTGATAACCAGATAGAACAGACTTCCAGAAGCTATAAAGACGAGTTACTTTTAAACCTATGTCTCCTAAGTCACAACAAATTCCTGACACTTTAAACGAGACTTTTGAAGGGTTGGAGCTTCTTTTTTTTAATGTCTTTGCAGGAAATATTTTGAGAATTCGCTACAAATTCACCAGAAACTCGGATTAACAGAAACACCCAGTCTTTTTTGAGAAAGCTATTGTTCCCATTTTGATTTGGTGGGGGATGGAGAGGCCCTGTTTGAAACCCTTGGCAATAAGGAGAAAAGAAAAAAAGAACAGGGTTTGAAAAATGAACAAAAGATTCCAGAAAAACAAAACAGGGGGAAACCCACCAAACACGTCAGTTCTCAAAGATGTCACAGAGATAGTCCAGGAGTACGCCCACTTTGGTAAGGAGAATGGCTTCCTAGTAGAACTGCTTGGATTGAGGAACACCCAGAAAAATAGTGTCAGTCTTTGCAGTTGACAGAAAAAAAAAGATTGTCTCAACAGCAAAAGATATACTGGAATGCGAGTGAAGCTCCACCAAGCCATGAAAGGCGAAGGCTTCGTCACTAATGACATTGTTATCCAATGGAGAAAAATGCTTAGCTTTGACAAAACAGACCTTCACACTAAGGACCACATTTTACTCGTGGAGTACCTTGGTCGAAGATGGAGCAAAATAACGGTATACTAGGTTCTTGGCTATGTCTTGGGGGAAAATATTGGTGTTTATCTTCTTCAGAAATTGAATATTTCCTCAGATCGTACGTGGATGGATTGGAGGTTCGAGATTATGATAGACAGAGAAGCCTTCCACTCCATCACCAACTGGATGGGAACAGCTCAAAACTACCGGTGGTATTTGACCCGTCCATTGGGTGTTTGATTAGCCTGATCATCTAGCTGCAACCCTCCAGGGGGATGAGGGCCTCTGAGTCATCAGCTGTTCAGACTCAATTTTCCTTCCTTCTACCTGGCCCGTAGCAAAGATGGCTTCTGTACACTAGCTTACCACCTGGACCAGAAAAAGCAGGGCACGTCTTTATCCCTCCTCCTTAATCAAAGACGGGTTTCCAATCGCCAGAAAAGGTGTTGGGAGTTCTGGAGGGGTCTACCAGAGAGTGGCATGTAGTCGAAAAAGTTGGACTTCCCCAAGCAGCAGTTCTTCCGTCACAATATTGACCCCAATCAGCGGGCACAAACAGTCCCCTATTAGGAAACCTGGTAGTTGTATGCAGAAAAAGCAAAAAGCTGCGGTGTTCGTGATAGTCCGGGGGATGCAAAATAATAAAAATCAAAACATCTTTTGGAGAAGACTTAACAGTAGCTGGAGGTTTCAGCCCTTTCGAAATCCCTACCTTCACCAAAAACCCTAAAAAATCCAAAATGTAATCCACCTCAAACTAA
Source organism: Thysanoteuthis rhombus (assembly GCA_963457665.1). NCBI lineage: Eukaryota > Metazoa > Mollusca > Cephalopoda > Oegopsida > Thysanoteuthidae > Thysanoteuthis > Thysanoteuthis major. The sequence continues at coordinate 62,441,016 of OY735200.1, forward strand.
ACAGCATTAACCGGACTATGCAAAACAAAGCCGGTTATACAGACTTCCCCCACTCCACGGCCACCCCTCCACCAGCAGAAGCACTTCTTGCTCCCTTCCCACACCTGTTTTATCACCACCAATCACACTATCATCAAGGAAACTCTTCAGCAGGCAGCACTGGAGTAAGCCCCACGAATAGAAACATAAAACAAAATATAAGAACGGGCAAAACATCTATCGCATTCACCTGGACATTATTGACGACATTGAATTGCAACTTCAAACGTAGAAAGAAATCAAAGTCCTATACAATATTAATATAGTAAAACCAGGAAAAAAGCTGTGGAGGACATGACACCTCCGTTGGTGAGATTGAGCCAACCTAACTGGAACAATTACCAACAGGAATGGTCTCTGTTGGAACTAACGTTCCCAAACAATTTCGATTGTGTGTTATATGACGGCTCAATTGAGACTGAAATGGTCCCTGGTCTGCTAGTCCAGTAGACATCATGGCGTTATTTGAAGCAATTTTGAATGGTAAAAGGCAAAGGAATGAGTCTGGTAGGCTTAGAATCATCCCTGAACTTCAGTACCTCAATGTGAATATAAGTTGTTTATAGGAATCACATTTTATTTCAAGTGACTATGAAGATATTTTGATTAAGAGCTATCAACTCTTTGACTTTAATTGCAATTCTAGGAGTATTCCTTGACTGATTAGCCGTGCTCTGATTGCGAAGCGTTTCCTTATGTATGCTGACTTGGTTGACAGATTGTGCGTTGTGGACGTTACTATAAAGAATGACAGGTTTCATTTGTTTAGAGTCTATACGCCAAGTCGCAAGATGGAGCAAATCGACCCTTTTTTTTGGTGGACCAATTCTTCGTGACGTCGACAAGGCGGATAGTTTAAGCGGGAGATTGGAATTCCATCTTTGATCCTGTTGTAGATCGTGGGAGATCTAGAAGGCCAAATACTAAAATCTCGGATTCCATTTCGTGATTTGATCGACAGGATGGATCTTGCCGGCTAATTCCGGAATGAACAACCAAAGGAAGAAGTATTGACTTGGATCTGTTGTGGCAACTTGTATACGGTGCAGCACTCCAGTTACATTGATCGTGTATTAGTCGACGTACGGCTATTCGTGTCCACGTTTTCATAGCTTGGCTTTTTTAGATCAGGGTCTGAATATGTATAGGTGAGGCAAAAGATAGGATGACTGATTACTGAAAAATCAACACTTCAACAATACTTACCAAGGATTATTGGGACCAGTTAACATCAATGATTGAGAGAGAATCGATTGCTTTTCCCTGGGGAATAAGAGATGGGGCAACCTTAAAAGTAAGATTTGGTTGTTTGCTGCCGGAAATAGCCGCCGACTCAATAGATAAGCGTACGGAAGGCGGTTCGTAGTGTGGATGTAGATAAGTAGCCAAATCTAGGACAGAGCTTGTCTCCTTGCTTAACATGAAGAAACAAGCTCTGGTAGTCTCCCGGAGCAATGAATACGGCCACTGAATCACGTAAAAAATTTGGAACCTGTCAAATCGACAAATAGCTAGTTTCACATCAGATAGACGATAGTGTTATGAAGCGAAGGCATCAGTGAGGAATTTCAGTTGGATTTCGAGGAGCTTCTAACTAGGGAGCACGGTCTGAGCTGAACACTCGACGCCTATCCGATTGACTCGCCCGCCCTGAAACGAATGAAATAGCTGAGTGCAAGGGACACATAACAGTTTTAAATAACATTAGAACAGAGAAGACACTAGGGGTTGATAGCCTAATCTACGAATTGTATTTGAGACTGTCGCCCATATTTGTTCATTTGCTGGCATTGATATTCAGCCATCGGTTAAAGCAGGGGAATATTCCTCAGCACTTTACCCATGCAAAGACAAAGATGTGGGTGCCTATGATAGATAATTTCAGGTCCATTACTAAGATTTAAAAAGTTTGGCTAAGGTCGGGTCAAAAGTCTTGCCGGCTTACTGGGTAGTCTGAGCAGACCTGTTCTGTGACTATGCAAGAAAATCTGCATTTGATGCGAGCAATCATTTAAAAAAAACGACGATGGAGCTGCGCTGATCTAATTAAATCAGTCCAAAGCTTTCGTTAGGGTTGAGCATAATTTCTGGAATCCATTTTGCCCAGGGATTTCGCTCCTGGACTTGCTTCTTGTATCTGCCCCCTGCGCTCTGGGTTCCCTTTCATAGAAGGACTTCAAGATTCGTTAGGCTTCATGCGCTGTGACAGTTTGAGGGAGTATATCCAGCACATCTTCTTTCACTGCCCAGTCGTATACCCGTTATGTGAGCTGATTGAAGATTACATGCCAGTGCCGTTTATAGTAATGAGGTACCGCCGTTGGATAGGAAGAAACATTATGTGCTCCTATGCTTACTCGGCATTATAAGAGTCATGACTCGTCAGAAGAGATTCAAGGGGAAAGTTCTACTCCCTTACAACTGATCTCTTACTCAAGCATCGGCTCAAGGGGAAAATCAGAGTCGATAGGGAGAAGGGCGTCCTCGTCAGGATTCAGCGAAAGGTGGGTTAGACTCTAATGCTCATATAGAGGGGCATATTGTATTGGGTTGTTGAGGAAAGGATTATAGATATAGGGAAAAGATTTGTCAACCCATCCGGCTTTGGCTGGAATAACGCTGTTCACTTTTGTTAAATGTTCAACTTAGTGAGAGAGAAAATGAGCATAGGCCAGTCTCTAACTGAAACGTAAGATTATCCGGTGAATGAAGGATATTGGTAAAAAAAACTCTGACTCTACATCAGCCGATTAACTTGCGTTTCTGCCATACTAAATCAGTGGGGGACCCATACTTATCTTTTTTGTAAATACATTTTATGCATTGGGGGAAATTTTCAAATGTACATAAATATCATTTTCTTTTAACTCCCCCACACACCTGAATCAGTAAATCTGGGATTATGTAGGAATTTCATAGAGAAACGGTGGTATTTTGGTGAATGTAGAATGGAAGAAAATATTCAGAGAGAACGTGTCGCTCTGGTGGAAGAAATATTGAAGTATGATCAGCCTAGAAGACGAAACTGGTTAATGTTAGAATAGAAGAAGACCAAAACATTTCCCATCCCCGACTTTTGGCCTAGTGTCATATTTACTGTATGTCCTTTTTGTTCATATCGAAGATAGATATGTCTGTCTTTTTAGCCATGAGCCAGAACGTAGTGCTTGTACATTAGCGAGCACAACATGGTGTCAAAAAAGTGGGATCCGGTGAGGAAAAAAAAAATAAACAAAGAAAATTATGTTCAAGATAGAAAAAATGTTTTGTCATTTCTACGGAGAATACAGCCGTGAAAAAAATGCGCATACAGTCAGAATGAAGAAAAACTTTCAGACGTATAATTATTTACATATATTACATATAGTCGAAAGGGAGAGAAACTTTCAGACGGAAAAAATGTACAGCCAGTTGTAAAGGAGAAACTTCACACAAGTAAATATATGTACAGGAGAGAGGAAGTTTAAAAAAATAACATATACATACAGTCAGATGGGAGAAACTCCAAACGAGAAAAAAAATGTACTACTGTCGGATGGGAGAAATTTTGGACAATAAAAACTAAGTACACACTATGGGACAGGAGAATATCGAAAAGAAATGCGTCCATACAGTCGGAGAAAATAAATGCTTGAACATTGAGAGACTTAGAGAAAAAATCCAAACGACAGACTCGTTTAGGAAAAAATGTAACTTTCTGACTGTCGAACGGGGAAAAAATTCTCAGGCTGGAGCAATAGTCAGAAGAATAAGAATTTCAGACGGGGAAAGAAATCAAGGACGATCTTTAAATAGAAGATAAAGGCCAAACCTTTTACAATAAAAAAAAAATGGGTAATGAGAAGAAAAGACAAGTATGCCGTAAGAAGGATACGGAAAACCTGTATGTATTGGTACTTACGAACTGAGAATAAATTATTTCAGTGGAATCTTAAAAATAGACATTTAAGATTTTTGAAAGCAAATGAAAAGGATGTTTGATGAAAAAAGAAACAATTTTTACGATTACACTGGCAACTACAAACTTTTTCTCACCTTTGAAAAAAATTGAAATGTCGCATACACAAATAAGTATCCAGATAGATCCGTCTGACAGTATCCGGTCAGTCGTTAAAATGACGGGACACGGTTCCTTCTAGAACACTGTCTTCTCAGCAAAGAGCAAGAAGAGAGCATTTATATGTTAGCGTAGACGGCGTCCCTGTCTAAAGTAAAAAGGAACATCCTATCTATATTTATCTCTCTTTGTCTTTATTTAACTCTCTAGTAAAAACAATAACAATTTCTCTTTCCTCCACTCCACGTAAACATTCTCTTTTTTTTTGCGCTCTTTCTTCAAAAAATATACTCTTTTGTACAAAAAATATGAGCATTCTCTCTTTCATTCTGTCATAAATATTCTCTCTCGTAAAAAGATTAACATACTTTCTCTCAGTTTCCCGTAAAAATATAAAAGTATCCTCTCTCTCTCTCATAAAAAGATAAGTATTCTCTATCACACACTCTTTTGTAAAGCAGATGTACGTTCTCTCTCTTACTCAATTCTATTTTATTCCAGAACTATCTAAATGCTTAGAGAGACAGATCACGTAATAACCATGTCATTTAAACGTACAAAAATGTGTTCATTTCAGTGGAGATTTTCATTGTAAAATTGAGCAACCTCTCATTTCAAGAACCATAGATTCAAACAACTTCAAAATCAACAAGTCTGTTGCAGGGACCAACATGTCTGGGAAATATCAGCTTCGTTCATTGGCCAGCTGTCGAGTAATTTCAGTGTGCAAAGACATACACGCAGATTTCTCAAATCATAGTGAGATGTGTAATCTTCTTTGTGAAATTCGATTAGGAAGAGCAAAATTGTTTAGACTGAATGGACTAAAATAGACTGTCTCTGTCTCTCACTCATTTGCTCACTCACACACATGTAATCCAGCGAAAAGCAGTACATCTGGCATCAGCTTGGGTGCAGGAACATGAAATTGGACCTCAAATTAGGCATCAAATAATCTTACCTGGTTTGAAATCTGAGTTGTCTTTCTCCGAGACTGCTTGGCTAAAAAAACCTAACTATTTTATGCACAGTTTGAGGAAGAGAGGTAGACTCATGCCTTTCCAATGGGCATTGGTGCAAACTGAACTTAATCATCACCGACCAGAATTTAAACAAAGGTCTCCAATTCCATTGTCTGAGCCGTTATCGACTATCTATACACAATTATATATACACATATATATATCTATATATATATGTGTGTGTGTGTGTGTGTGTGTGTGTGTATGTTTGTATGTATATATGAATGAATGTTTGTGTATATATGCATATGCATATGTATATATATATATATGTGTGTGTGTGTGTGTGTATGTATATATATATCAGTGTGTATGCGAGCGTTTGTATCGACATATTTATATCTATACAAATGCGTTATATTACTTAAAAACTCTATTCAAAATTATCTGTTATCACACGGCGAACGTATCATTTGACATCGATTGTATAAATCAAATATATTATTAGAGAAAAAGGGGCTAATGCAGGAATCAAAACTATATATATATATATATGTGTGTGTATGTGCAAGCGAACATGTATATGTACATGTGTTTGCATATGTATATATTCACATGAATATATATATAATATGTATGTTGATATTTGTATGTATATATAACTGTATATACATATGCATATATACGTATATATCATATCTATATATGTGTGTGTGTATATGTGTGTGTGCTAATATATATGTATACATATGTGAATATGTATGAATCATCACGTATGCATATATGTAGATATATATGTATAACTACGTGTATATTTAGATATGTATATATTCGTATGTGTGCATATACATGTGCACTTTAGTGTTCATGCATATTTATATTTTATATATATATATACGTATATATGTATATATATGTGTGTGTGTGTGTGTGTGTGCATGCGTGTGTGTATATGTGTATAAGTATATATATATATATACATATATATATATGTATGTATATTTATGGTTGTACAGGAAATGGTCAAAGACACGTATACCACACCTTCAAGATTTCACTCGACCAAGAGGATAAAATGAAAAACAAAGATATAATGAAAAACAACACCATCTTCAACCTTGCCTCACACATACCAATATCTATTTAATAGATGTTACAAATCACCTCCTCATTCTATGATTAAAAAATATATATAAACAAATGCTTCCTGAGACCTAACCATTTTACCCCTCATCTCCTCTCCTCTCCTCTCATTGCCTTTCTTTTTATTTAAGACAGACCAAACACCCTTGAGACAGGAAAAAATAAACTCTGACCCTGCCCCTCACAGATGATTCTTACTTTGAACCAAATTTTTCTCTCACCTGCACAGATATATCTCCTCCCGCTCAAATTACACAACCTAATAAAACACAAATGTCCACGTATCTTTCTTCAGCTTCAAAACTTGAAGCGCAAAACTTTGTGTGAACCGCCACAAATATCATCTTTTAAAATTATGGCTGGCACCCGTACATAAATGATATATATATATATATATATATATATATATATATATATATATATATATATATATATATATATATATATTTACGCCCTCACATATGTACATGGGAAGCCTCTTCAGTGTGTTTATACATGTGTGTATATATTTATATTTTTTATAAATTATATTTTTTATGTATATGTGTGTGAGTGTGTATACACACACACACACACACACACACACACACACACACACACACACACATATATATATATATATATATATATATATATATATATATATATATATATATATATATATTGGGGGGAAGTATATCCTGAACTGGTTGTGCGGGAATTTAGTCAAATTCTCTAACTGTACACTTGTGAACGTAGACTTTTCCGAATCCAGTGAGATTCCCTTGAAGGAGCTTGTGTACCGTGTGATCCTTGCATTGGTAATGGCAGAGTGCGCCATTGCTTATATTTTGAGTAGTTTCGATCTATTTGCAGTCTAGATTTGGCTCGTTTTTGACTTCTTGATTTCCCCAAAGAGATATCAGACACCGTACGAGATTAAAAAGAAATCTACAAGGCAAGTGATGAGGATCCTGAAAGAAACCATTTTTCATCTAAAAGAGGAATTGAAGAAAAAGGTATGTGAGTTCCCAATAGGACTAAGGCCCCATTGCCCTAGGTAGGTTATTTTTTAAGACTGGATACTTTCTGGGTAGATCTCGGGTATGTCTGTATGTACGTATGTATGAGTGTAATGAATCTGTCTGGAATAAGAGTTTTACCCCCGGGGCTACATTATTATTATTTTTTTTTTTTTGTTGCTGTTGCACAATCCAAACGACGTATGAAAAGGAGTTTTTTTTTTTTTTTCATTTTCCCGGTCTGATCGGTGGCAAGTAAATAAATTACATTGGTGTTTTTCATCTTGGTTTTTACCAGAGGGAAATCTCTCTTCTTCTCCCTCCCTCCCTCCCTCTCTCTCTCTCTCTCTCCCATTCACACACGCATGCACACACATGCACACACACACAAGCACACACACGCAAGCACACACACACGCACGCACACACACACACACACACGCACACACACACACACACATATGTACTCGCCCAACATTTGAAAACAAAAAACCCATATAACCATTACAGTTATATACGCAAACACAAGAATATATAGGAATGTGCATGTGTATTAAAAATAAACTCCAGATATTCACGCATGTGTGTATTTACGTATAAATGCATATATAGATATACGCATACACACTAATAAACATTATATGGAGAAAAGAGAGAGGGAGAGAGAGATGCATATGTACGCATAAACGTACAAGAAGAGAGACCTACATATTATGAACATTTTCCAACCGGGAAATGGATTTGTATGGAAGGTCAATAAAATCGCTCAAAAAATTCGAGCCGACAAGATTTTGTTACTGAAACTAGAGTCATTTCCTTCTCGCTCTTTCATTTAATATTGATTGCGCGACACAGAATATTCCCATTTCATTCAATAATAATCAATGATGATGATGATGATGATGATGATAATTACCTACCAGTGCCCGATATACTACGTAGCAAAAGTTGCTTATGGCACGAGACGCACTTTTTCACGGATCCCACGCTAGATGCAAAGTATCAATATTGATTGATTTGGGGGGCTCGCTCTTTTACTAAAGTACTATTAGGACCTGCTTTAAGAGCTGTATTGGAAACATTTTTTTGCCGGGCCGCTTGGTTAACAGTAAAGGTATGTACAATATTAGAAATATCAAACTTTGTATCCTCGAGATTGAATGGAGAGCAATCATAATGTACACTTGAAAATTCCATCGAAATATTTTTACGCTCTTCTGTATTGGATGAACATTATTTACTAGAAGTATAATGAAAAATAAAATCACTATATAAATAAGTGCTGTTGAATGTTTAAGAATTCAGAAAAAAATTAATATTGTTGCTCTTCTCTATTATGTTCATCTACGATGTGGTGTTGTGTTTATTTGACAATACTAGAATATACCTACTTGCGAGGGGCCCCCTTAAGCGCGAGGAGTAATTGGCCCATATAGTCTAAAGCCAGCCCCGAGTACAATAATGCACAAAAATCAAAACAACTAAGTAATATGTGGCTGTATAGAAAATGAAAAACAAATTGCTGTCATTTGATCTCCAGTAAAAACTATTAATCATTACTGGTATGAAGACTCAAAGATTTCACGAACAATTTTGCAACAAACTAGTTTAGAAGGAGTTCAGCTTGAACGAGATCGGGTTACCAAATAAATCCATGTGGGATTGAGTAGACGAGTAGCTTTTAAACATGTAAATCAACAGTGTATGCACAAACTTGAACCAGCACTTGAGAATTGAAAAAAAAAAGAAAGTGAGCTCACCCAGTCCAGTTTAGATGACCAGATGTTGTTTTCGTAAACGAGACATTCCCTAGGATAGTCGACATTGCAATTCCAGAAAACGACGCAAAGGAATGAAAGCAACAGGAACACTGGGAAAAAAATATCCGGGCGTTGCAAGAAAATGTGGAAATGTGACATATGAAGGTGTCATTATTAGAGTATTGGAGGCAATTAAGAGGAATCTTGTAAAAAAAAAATTCACGAAAACGGCAGCATTACAAAAAAATCAGCTATGCTTCTGAGGAAAGAGCTGGAATATAAAGAGACTTGCTGTTTCTGGATCTTTAACAGGTACAATCAGGCATTAACGGTGTGATAATTCAACGAACAAAGAATCCTGACAAATTGAGGAACCTGAAAATCTGGAAAATGTATGTGAACGAAAGTTCGTAATAACAAGGATACCGTTCAGTTTGAGCGGATGCCTCGTAGCTGGGACAGTTATTCATTCCCCAACTTTTCCTTGGGGTCGTTTTTCCGAGCTTTGGCAAAAGCCAGGATTTCAAAGGCTCAATTTTAAGGTAGACAGGAATCTTCCCACTTGGAAAACTGGCGTAACATAATTCTATTACCATCTTTCTCACCAAATTACTATGAGCCGTACTGAAGCAAGCATAGTAAATATCGATGCCGTTCAATTTCATTTTGCAGAATGTGAAGAGGGATACAAATTCATGAGTTTATTCAAAAGATTCCACCGTCATATGCCCAGAGACGATCTCAACTAATCAACGAATTAAAACTGAATTTAAAAAAAAACATTGGTCTATAAAGTTATAATATTTTGGAATAGAACTTGGATTTGAAAATTGTGTCACGTTTGTTGTGTTCAAAGGGAAACACACATCTACAGAAGGGAGTCAATTACTGAACAATGAATAATCAATTCATCTCGTGAAAAAGAACGATAGAATAGCAAGGAATAATGAAAGCAGGAACGAGGTGAAATAAAGGAAACAATAAAGCAGAGATGCCTCAAAAGACCAGAGAAAATTCTTCGAGACAAGACCCGACTGGAAAAATCGCATAAAAGACATGCACTCAGGGACATTATCCATTGTCGGGAAGATGAAGACAAATCCTAAACCGAACCGTAAAGAACTGGGATCTTCGGATCACCAAGCTTCCATAAAAAAGACTGTGCACAAACCCATACAATCTCGGAAAAGCGTTTCAGGCTTTTACTCAAGAGAAAAAAATTGATATCCACCTATGGCAGTAATGTTGAGTATTGTAATAGGATATCGACTTCGGTTCAGTCCCTCTTGATATATGTCTGATAATGCTTAAATCATAGTTGAAATATGAATGCCAATACGAAACGATATACTAAAACAAACCTACGGGATATCTATCTAACAAAGCAATCTGGAGAGACAATGTTTTGTTCGAGATAATTGTTTTGTCGGGTTCTTCTCACAACATTGACAAACAGTGAAAAGCTGCCCGTCATATCTGGTATTTCACTATGCAAATACAATATTTGTTGCGTGTTCTCCCGCTGGGTCCTTTGCTAAAAGCCCCAGTCTTTTGGGAAAGATTTGAATGGCTTAACGGGTGATCTTTGCGCCGTTGGTGGCGATTAGGTAAGAGGAACTTAAATTCAACGTTGCCATTCCGGAGATGTGAGCATGTGGTCCTCCATCCTAGGATTGTTGTCATTTGGAACATAACTTGTACTGATTGTCAATACTTTCATTTAAACATTGAAGTAATGGTGAACGAAATACCAAAATGACGGATCGGAATTTTAAGTCCTGTTTATTTGTTGCATGCTAGTTATAAGAAAAAAAAAAAGATCCTCAGGAAACAAGAAAAAAAAATTGTTTCCTCGTTTGTTTGTTGTTTTTTTTTTTTTCCTTCAAGACAATTATTTCTTTTCCTCTCAGTTTTTGTGAGATGTTTTTTCACAACATTTTTTTAATGATGAACAGTTGTCTGCGCTACTGAGTGCCTGATGATAACATTTAAACTGTTTTACTTCAATTAAAACCCTTCTTCTTCTTCTTCTTCTTCTTCTTCTTCTTCTTCTTCTTCTTCTTCTTCTTCTTCTTCTTCTTCTTCGTCCCTTTATATCTTATTACAAACCTTTTATTCCTCTTCATTTGCCGATAAAGAAATTGATGTTGATGACTATAATAATAGTTTTTCTTGCTCTTTAATCATCATCAAAAACAATAATTAATTCTGCACTTCACCTCGAATGAAAAACGTGGTAATATCAATCATTATTCTTCTCCTGTTTTTCACAAATACTTTTTAAATATGATCATTTCTTCCCAATGATATGATTGACATAATCTGAAATTTTTTCTCTTTCTTCCTTCATTCATTTTTGTATTCTTGATATTTCTCTTTTTCATTCTGTGGCTTTTTACTCACTCTCTTCTTCCAGTCGTTGTGTTTTCTTCAAAGTAATTTTTCCATCTTCTTCTTCTTCTTCTTCTTCTTCTTCTTCTTCTTCTTCTTCTTCTTCTTCTTCTTCTTCTTCTTCTTCTTCTTCTTCTTCTTCTTTTCACTCTCTTCCATCCTCTTCACCCCCTCTCTTTCTCCTGCTACTGCTTCTACTTCCTGACTTTAGAATTAGTTCCTTTTTTTTTCTTCTATTTTTTCCCTTCCTTCAAGATTGGAAGGAGGCAAAAATATGCTATGTACTTTCCATCCCCACCTTCACAACTTTAAACACTAACTTCCGGTACGGCTTCGTCAATAGTTTTTTAATGTTTGTTTTTTTTTTCTTTCTCTGTATGTGTGTGTATGTGTGTATATGTATGTATGTGTGTGAGCACACGTGTGTGTGTGTGTATTTGTGAGAGCGCTTATACTCGTGTGTATGTATGTGGGGGAATGACTTAATGATCAGGCCTTGAATTATTTAACTAAAAGCGAATGTGTTACCAGGTGCACACACGTCTCAGCTGTCGGGGGATGACAATCGGATCATTATTGCTCGGGTTTTTCTTTGAAACAATTGTCTTTACGCGAATTCGCAACAGTGTTTTTTTTCCCTTTGTATTTTTAATTAAATATTCTAAACATGATTCTTTGTTTGGAGATGGCTTTGAAATATGTTATCAGCTTTAGTGAAGAAAAGTCTTTCCCTTTTTCAAGAGATTTGGATTGTTTTAATGCTGTATTTTATATTCAACGAGAACAAAATCAAGATTATCGCATGTACAAAACCATATATATTTCGAGATCTAAGTCTTCAGTCTAAGTCTTCAGACTACAGACTTCAGTCTACCCTGTTTTCTTGATTGATTCTGTTGATTACTACGTAGAAGTGAATCGTAGGCAAATTGTAGATTTTAGGATTGTCGATAGTAATCACTTCTTTTGTTATATATATGTACAGCGGATGCTTTCTTAAATCATTACATGGAAAATAGGATGAAAGTATGGATGATTCTAGAATCCTTATTAACTACCCTGGAGCGAATGAATTTTAAAGTTTCTTGCAGTTGAAAGATGTTTCTTTTTACATAATTCTTTATTTCTTACCGCAGGTTTAGTTTCAGGGCAGCATCTCCCCATCTAACTAAAGCTGAAGGTCATTGACCGCCACCTCTGACGCCTAGAGGCCGCACAATTTTTGTCTCTACCCACATTTGAACGTGCAGGGCCCCGCATTAAACCGTTCTCGTGTCGTACAAGCCCTGTGGAAAGACAAATAAATGATGTACTCGATTTGTTTTAGCTGACAATGCTTCATTCTATCCTCAAGCTTTTGAGAACAACCATAATTTATGTAATTGTTATGTTTCTGAAAGCCTGAAGTGAAATAATGGAAATTGAAGTCAACTCGTCGATGTTTCATACTGAGTGCTACCCAAAAGCTGGGGTAAGTGAAGATATAAAATTGCTCAAAGGAAAAAATATATAGAAAATGAGATTCTTTATATTCTGTTGAAATAATTTCGATAGCTGCGTGAAATATCCAGAGAGAAATAAAAACGCTTGCTAACTTGACAGATTGATCAATTAGTTCGTATTCCTTCAACTTTTGAGTTACACTCAATCATCCACTGTGTTGGATGGGTGATTTTGGCTAAATCAAAAGACTGTATTATTGTAATATCTACAATCTATTGTTGGCCTTAACCCCAAAACAAAAGCCTTGACCCGTATCCGTAAACTTCTGGCCCAAACCCTAAATCTTGCCCCTGTTGGGACTAACAAAAATGGTTACAAAACCATTTTTTTTGTTGATACAAAAACTGGTTACAAAAATTCAAGCTTAGGGGCGAGACCTGATATGCTATGCCCTATATTGCTATGTTTTTTCTCGGTTCCAGACTTTTGATAGTATTAGTTTCAGAGCGGCAAAGGTCTAACCACTTGACTGCTCTAGAACCCAACTAAAAAGATATGAGGAACTGACTGTTTGGGGAGAAAGGTTGAAATGTTTTGATTCTTCAGAATTGAATTCTTGTGAAACTTACACCACTAATTGGGTTTCGGCTCAACTACAAAAGGAGAAAGTAACTTCATCCTTTTCTGAAGACTTCCGTAATTTAAAATAAGGGGCGTTATCCCTTTGTTAGGATAATCAAAGAAGGTCCCAAATGTGTATGTGTGTGTGTGTGTGTGTGTGTGTGTGTGTGTGTGTGTGCGTTTTCTTTTATTATAGTTTGGTTCATTTGTACTGACTTAATTTTTTTTCTATTTGAATGTCTTGGTTGCTATCCTATCCAGCCTACCCTGGGCATCTATCGGAATTTGGAATGTCAAATAATTTATGATCCTTTCCGTGAATAGCATCCAAAAGCTTACGATAAGCAAACAATATAGACGTGGGAATTGGTCCAAATGAACTGAACTACAATATTTACTGCATTTTGTCTAAAAGATTCACGTGAATCGGTATGTTCTTCTGTGTTCAAAAAAAAAATATTTTCTTAATTTCCCTCCGTGAAAACCAAACATTTCATGTCTTACATGCTGTTGAAAAGCTACAGAACTTCAATAGAATGTTTGATTTTTCAAGTTGGAATATTTTCCTCGCAATTTTATCTATAGGTCAATTACTGCCTTAAAGAAAAAAGTTAAATGTATTGAAATAAATGTCGAGATTGATATTGTTACGAACGCTAATACGAACGGAACTGGGTAGTGGTAGTGGGTGCCAATAATGAGTAAACGGTAATAAAGAATACTGATATCACTGAATAGCAGGCTTACACTTGCAAAAATCCATGATCTTTAAACCTTGATTGCAAAATCAACGAGGAAATAGTAAATTCCGACATGAAGCCAAAAATGAAATGTACCGATCGACCTCAGTCCATTGAGCCTAAGTGGTTGTACTCATGAATTCTTTGCAAAGTTACGCGGCATGAATATTCATTAACATTGGGCTAAGACACAATCACGGGAACATAGGCCTGATTATGAGTGTCTGAACATATTTGAAAAGAAGCTCAAAGGTAATCATTTGAGGAAGATGGTGACTTATGGTCCTCCGTGAAAGAGCTGGCAACTACGAGTAAGTTTGACATGGCGAAAAGTAAATACAAACGCAGATGTTCCGCCTTTTCTTTTAAATTGGTGTTCATGGTGCGACACAGAGGCCAGTTGAGAATTAGAAAATAGGAGAAATGTTTAAATTGAAGATCAAAGGTTTCCTCCTGTTTACAATCTTCACCTTATTCTTCTTTATTCTTCTTTATTCTTCCTTACCTCCCCCCACCCTGTATTACTTCTTCATACTCTTTCTCATTTCCCTTTTTTAATCATCATCATCATCATCATCATCATCATCATCATCATCATCATCATCATCATCATCATCATCATCATCATCATCATCATCATTTTAACGTCCGTCGTTGGGCATAGGCCTTCTACAGGATTTGCCAGACCTCTCTATCATGGACAGCGGGGAGCCATTCCTTCCTGAACTCGTCTAGTTCGTCACACCATCTTATATCTTGCCAGCTGCAGCTTCGATTATGATCTCTGGGGATCTGCATTGTGAGTCATGATGTCCATCGGTAGTTTGACATTATTGCAACATGACCAGGCCATTGCCATTTAAGTTTTTAATCGATTCACTAATGTCCCCGACTGCTGTTTTTTTTTTCTCTAAATTACAGAGCTGTCTTGTGATCCCACCATGTGATGTTTAGCATGATTCTCCCTTGTGCACGTTGCATGGGTCCCGGTTTGGTCGGTCAGTCTTTTGGTTCTCTGGGGACCTGTGTTTGTGAGTCGTGATGTCCATTGATTGTCTGACATTCTTGCAGCATGACCAGCCCATTGCCATTCGACCCTCCTCTATCAAACTTTCCTACTTATCTTATTATTATTTCTCTCCTTTTTTCTTTCATACTTCTTCCTTGCACTTTCCTTATTTCCCCAGCCCTCTCACGCATTTCTTTCTTACATCTTCGAATTTGGCGTCGTCTTTCCTCAAACTTCTTTACTCTTTTTTTTTTCTCCCTCCTCTTTTGCTTTTTTTTTATTTATATGCTTCATTTGTAAAATTTGGGTGCATTCCTTCAAACAGGATGTTGATAACGCCTGCAATAGCACAAAACTTTTCTTGTCGAATCGGAAATTATCCGTCAAGTTGGAATTTAACAGATGATTATCTAATCGACTAACCTTTTTGGAATAGTTTTTATCTGCAAGAAAAGGGCAGATTCTTTTTGTCGATAAACGGGCTCTCTAAATTGTGCTTCTTAGAATATGAACAGTGACGAATAGACCGGGCAAAGATAGTTTGAATTTCAGTTAAATGGCTGTTGAATGAAATGAAGAGAAAGGTCAGGAAAGTAGAGAATTGGAAAAGAGAGAATCAATTTTCCGGCAGGAAGCACCCCCAGGCAAGAAGCTCCTTTAACGCTGCCCTGGTTTTCGACATCGTCTTTTAACCCTCTAGCACAGGTGTGATTTTGGGTCGAGCGACCCACCAAATGAATTCTGAGGGGCCGTACAACTACGAAACAGATTTTCTGATTCATGTTAAACTTAGCAGAAACTGAATAATTACGATGAGTAAGAATCTATGATTTTATTACCAGAATTTGAGTCGTATTAACTTTTTTTATTGGTCTGCTAAAATAGCCGATCATTTTCAAGCTACAGTTGTCGGAGGAATATTACTAGAATTCCACTGCCCTCCAAATTTAGATTTAGCTCATCGTGTCGATGAGAAAGACGGAGACAGGCAGACAGACAGACAAATAACCTTTTTTTCTGTCAAAGAGAAGAAATTTGAAACTTGTTGTTGCCTACTAATCTGAATGAGAATAATCATCTCAGACCTCTGTAGAGGATTTATTCTATATAGTTGCACCTACACTACGAAGATAATAAATCAGTATAAACGATAGAAAATTTTATCAATTGAACTCAGCTGACTGTCACAAGGCAACGAATACAGAACACTCAGTGCAGTAAGTAATCAGGTCTGCCAACCTTAATGGAGCGAAAGTAAATATTTCTGTGCCAATACCGATCAGAGGACACATTAATTTTGCTATTTTTCTCCAAATGTTTCTGTTGTTTCTCTTCCTCTGGCGTTCATTGAGTTCAGTAACCTTTCGGAAATGACGAATTGAACCCCTCATTTCATCCCTGGGTGTATGCTATTCCAATTCCCCAAACTATCACACCTTGTGTCCTCCCGAAGGAAATTCAGAACTCGTAACTGTCAAATCATTGTTATGATCAGCTTCCTCTTGAGTCAGTTTATATTTCTGCGCTATGTGAACAAGAGATTTGACTTACACCTTCCAGAGAAGCCTTAACAGCTCTTTTATTCACTAAGCCATGCCCCATGTTGATTCTTTTGTTAGCAATCTTACTCTATTATGGGCAATCCTTTTTCTTGTTGCTCTGCTTCCATTATTTTGTCTGAGCAAGGTTGTTCCAACACCTCTTTACAGAAATCCTAAGTGGCCCAGAGGGCAGTATATCGAGAGAAGGAAATTAGCAAAACTGTTTCAAATGTGGTGTCGTAACTGTGGTGTAATTTTCGACACTTACTCTTTGGGCTTTTCAAATATTTTTTCAAAGTCTTAGAACATATACACCACAATAGCAGAAAAGACGGATGATCTCGTACAATTTTCGAGAACAATGATTCTGATTCTAACGCAAAGAGTAATTCTAAATAGAAGAAACATTGTATTTATATGGAAACAAACTAAGTACCAAAGAGAAATGTTCCGTATATTTGTTTTTGACTGGACGTTTAAATATTATGTAAAAATTTCTTTCATCTAATAAATAAAAAAAATGTTTTTTGCTACCGTCAGTCCATTATTCTATTTTCAACATTAAAAATCTTTAAAAATGCTTTGAATAAAAAATATATATTTGAAATCTATGAAATCTATAATCGGTAGAAGTCATTATCTTTAAAATATTTAATCTACTGAATTGATATTTTTTGAAAAAAATCTATGAAACATTTACATAAAATCTGTAATGTTGAATATATATGTACATGACATACGATATAAAATCAAAAAAATATAACCAATACGAATTCCATGAAATGAATATAAAGAAATATACGAAATGTGTTTCAATAAAATCTGATAAAATACATAATTTGATCATCCCATAATCCATAAAGAATATGAATAAAATACATACAAAACATTTTCTTGAAATATATAATCTAGCATTTAGGAAAATGATAATATATTTACAGGTTCACCTGGTGTTACCCGTAAAAGAATCTCCTAGTGTAACATCATTGGGAAAATTTCATGGAATCAAATGAGCAGAAGCAGCGTAAACTTTAGGGCAGACCTGTGCAGGCCAGCACATATCATCGGGTAGACCTGGGTACACAGTCGGGTAGGTTTTCGTATCCTTTCCAGAATCCATAAGAATTGATTTTTCTTTAAACTAAAATTTATGTGTTCACTTTTGGCGCTAATGGTTCGCACAAAGAAGTTACAAAACCACTCGAAAACAAACTTAGAATAGCACAGAAGGCAATGAAAAAAAGCAATGTTAGAAATAACTCTGAGCGATAAAAATAGATCAACATGGATCTGACCAGTAGGAAAAAAATCGGTCAAAGACGCCCATCTGCTGAGAAATAAGAAGAATTGTATCCATGGTTTATTGTTGATTTTGGCCTTGGGATTAGGATTCATCATCATCATCATCATCATCATCATCATCATCATCATCATCATCAGTCTCTTAGCGTCTATCGTTGGACATAGACCATCCCCAGGATTCTCCACACTTCTCTGTCATGGGCGACGCGGAGCCAGTACTTTCTGAATTTGTCGAGCTCGTCTCTCTATCCTCCATACTCTGCCGGCCTGGGGATCCATTTTGTGAGTTTTGATGTCCATCGGTTGTCTGCTACTCTTGAACCATGGCCAGGTCATTGCGAATTGAGTTTCTTAATGGATTCTATGATGTCCCTGACTCCTGTCTTCTCCTTGATGTATTGTGCTGTCTTGTGGTTGCTCCATATGAGATTGAGCATAATTTTTTCATGCACACGTTGCATGGTTCTCAATTTCTAGGTCTGTCTCTTTGTTAGGTTCTATCTTTCAGCTTTATATAGTTACATTGTAAATGAATATATACTTGAAACTTTAAAATGATATCTCACAACTAACTACCAATAAAAGGAGTTAAAATAGGATACGTAGTTTTGAAATAATATTGTATGGGGAAATTAATTCCGTTTTGTCTACTTTCTAGATATTAATGATACAGGGTTTGACCCCGGCACAGCCAAACTTGTTTTCTACATCCAGATTGAGCGATTCATTCGAAGCAGCATCTACAAAAATTGTCAATTTAAACTTTTCGATCAGACCACTCCTCTGTGATCACCAGTTACAAGTAACGTGACTCGTATTTGTTAAAGTTTCCTTGAAACAGAAATATTTCTGGAGACTGAAATCGAAATTTCGTATTTTTAGCGATTGCACGCAAGGATCCAACAAATCTCAGAGAAGATAATCTCTTCGCGGTGGGATTTTTCTCCTTCAGCGTCCCATGAGACAATCCAGGAATCAAGCTCATGATATCAAATGTCACAGATCAAATGGGACGAACCAACCTTTTTCTTTTTACTATTTTTGAATTTCATTTCTTTGATGATATTTACAGAAACACACACACACACACACACACACACACACACACACATATATATATATATATATATATATATATATATATATATATATATATATATATATATATAATCTTAGTCTGGCTTTATGGTGTTAGAATGAGATTTCACATTTATTACAGTTGTGCCACTGGCTGGCAAGACCCACATGTCACTGCAACAGAAGAAGGTCTGGCTCCAATTTTATGGCATTGATAGTATTCTTTTGTCCATGTTTTGCAGTGTGCTTCAGATGGGGGATGCTGACTTGGAGATGTTATGTGTGCATGTTTCTTAATCGGCAGCCTCTGTTAACCAATGGCAGTAGTAGATTCCACAAGAGATGATAAATTTTTTTTAGACGCCGTAGCGTCTCTCTTTCCTGCTGGCAAGAAACCGGCTCGCAGAATCGGGGGATTTTTTGGGGGATGATAGTCTTACTGTCTTCCATGCCAAATATATGGCCTACCTGTCACAGGTGAGCCTCTTGCAGAACAGCATCAGAGCTCGTAACGGTGGCTGTAGTTAGTAAGACTAGCTTTATCCAAGCCAATAGCAAATACAGAAACCATATGCAGGATGATTTCGCTGGGAAAATATACAAGATGGCAAGAAGGTACCTGAACTGGAAATTAAAATTCATTATCTTTGATTGTATTTTTGCTCAAATATCGATCATTTTGCACCGGTGGGGAATACGCAACCCTCTCAGCTGCAGGGCAAACACAACCAAAACTTCTTTTTTATATTATTTATTCGCATATACTGTTATAGGTTCTGAAAAAGATTTCTGAGAAGATATGTTATAAGAATTTTGGTCTGAAGAAATCATTTGGTCGAATGAATAACATCAAAAAACAATATGATTATCTCATTCTCTCTCTCTTTCTCTCTCTCTCTCTCTCTCTCTCTCTATATATATATATATATATATATATATGTGTGTTTGTGTGTGTGTGTGTGTGTGTATAAATCATATCTCACTTAAAACTGCATTGCTCAGATTGAAAAGTTACTCCGTATATATATATATATATATATATATATATATATATATATATGAATACATATTTATATATATATATATATATATATATATATATATGTACACACCCATATATATATGTGTATATATATACACATGTTTATATATATATATATATATATATATATATATATATATATATATAGAGAGAGAGAGAGAGAGAGAGAGAGAGAGAGAGAGAGAGAGAGAGATAGATAGATATATAGATCTATATACATATATATTGGTGTTGTTGCTGTTGTTGTTTGGGTGGAGTTATTTTCGAGGTGAAAAAATATTTGCTGGAATACCTCACTGATCTCTGAGCAAGATATCAATGCTCCATTTGTCATATTATGTTTCAATACCGGCACAAATCCAAGGAAATATCCATACAGCTCAAGATCACTCTACATGGATATCATCGCGAAATTTTGTGTAGGTTGTCATTGCGCTGGTAATTTGAAACTTCTAAAAAAGTTTTCGGTCAGCAACATAATAAAATAAAACTCCTCAGAGCGCTAATGTAAATTAGTGAGACGGGAATGATTAGATTTACTGAGGATTTAGATATTTCTGCTCTATTCACCATAGTTATCATGTTATCATCGTCAGTATCATAATTGCAAGGATGCACAGTGTCTCTGTCTGAGAGCAATCTCGTTTATTTGTACTTATCAACTTACTTTTTTGTATGTCTGATTCCATTGAGAGTTCTGCATGCGATTCTGACTTGATTTCCAAGTTTATCCTGAATGGATATCTTAAGAATATCAATGTTGTTTCTTCTTCCGATCGGGAAAATAAAATACTGTCTACGTAACAGGAATCATTTTTTTTTCTTTTCCTTTTCCTTCCAATTTTTATTCGGTGAATCGATGGGGATTGATCAAGAACAAGATCTCACGCGACATCTTCCTCCTTGTGGCTCCTCTCCTATTTCTGCCTCTCCCTTTTTCCTCCTCTTCCTTGTAGTTATTATGATACCGAGAAAAAGTCTGATAAAATACCATGCACCTCGGCACTATTTTCCCTTAACCTTTAACTGTGTGCTGATCGCAACGTTTCAATTGTTCTTCTGATCTCCGGTGTCCCCATTGTCTTTCCCCAAAAACCTTTCAGTGCATTCCCAATTCAAGAAAACCGTCACTTCCATATTCCATTTTTCTTTTCTTCAATTCAGATAGCTAACCTTGATATTTGGCTTTTTACTTTCTTTTAATTCTGCTCTACGGTCTGCTGAAACGTTGAATACCACAATTCAATATTTTTCTCCATTTACTCGTAGATTTCGGTCCCGTTGAGACCAAGTGGCAGCAAATCTTTTCACCCCCCCCCCCCATCGTCCATGTTGATTTCAATACAGGGAGATAAATTTTTTGACATTAATTAAATCTTGGAAAATGAATATTTTTCAGCTTTTCTCGCTAGCATTCAGTCTTTTAGATATGTTGACAACCGCTCAAATTTTACAACTATTTCCGATAAAAGAGAAAATGTATGATATTTGTATTTGATTTGTCTTGAGGATTCAAACTTTTGAATTATAAACGTTGGCTTTTGATGAAGACTAACGAAAGAGATATCTGCCATTCTCTCTTAACTCTAATTAACCAATGATTATGAGTTCCTCGTCATAATTCATGGCCTTGTGTCAAACTTGTAGATGAACAACAGACAAATCCAAGTAGAAATAAGCAAAGCTTAATGTTCGTGAAGACTTATGTTACCTATTAGCACTTAGAATCTACGTTGGTGTTAAATCAGTGATATATTATTGAAATATCACGCCGTTGAAAGAAGTGATTTTCATGTGAGGTGTACTTTACACGTCTCTTGATATTATTAATACCTGGTAAAATGATGTATAAATATGTCAGATATTAATTACAAAGATGAAGACTTATAACAATATTAACGATGATGATATCAATGGTATTAATGACTTTAACGAAGATAATAACATTTATGATAATATCGTGATTAATGATATTGATAATAATAATAATGATATTAATAAATGATTTCGAGGAATTGATTATTTTGTAGATCTCGAAAAATGTGGGTTATAAGAGTTGCAGTTTTGTGCGTTATAACAGAAATGTAGGGTATGTTTTTTGATGAAATATCTGGAGATTGCACACTGCAGTACAAATGAAAACCGGGGATGCTGATAAACATTTTGAAAGTCTCAAAAGAGTCAGTATTACTTTGTCACCGTCAATGATTGTCAGAGAAATCTATAGAGAATAGATACAACAGCAACAATAACAACAACAACAACAATGATAATAATAATAACAATAATAATAATAATAATAATGATTATGATGATAATAATGATAATATCGATAATAATAATAATAATAATAATGATGAAAATAATAATTATGATAATAAAAACAAGAATAATAATAACAATGATAATAATGATAATAATAATGATAATAATGATGATGAAAATAATAATAATAATAATAATAACTTGGCAGCTAAAAAGAGAAAGTAGAGAAGGAAAAAGTGGAGATAGCGCAGACCACAGCACAACTGTGATAGGTGAGGAAAATTTGAACAGAGAGCTGGACACTTGAGAGGACTTACAACAACAGCAACAACAACAACTGCAACAACAGCAACATAATAATAATGATAATAATAATGATAATGATAATAAAAATGATAATGATAATAGCAAAGGGATACAGTGATGACATACGGATGGATTAAGAATAGAAAAATGTGTATTAATGGTAATGCACAAAGGATGGCTTCCGGCAGTATAAGGAATCGAATTCCCGGACAGCAAAAAGATTAGAGCATTGACCACACAAGACCGATACAGATACCTGAGAGTTCTTGAATGCGACGCGATAAAACGGGAAGAAATGAAGGAGAAAATAAGAAAGAAAATACCTTAGGGGGATAAGGAGAATATTCGAGACCAAACTCAACAGCAGGAACCTGATAAAAGGAATGAACACATGGGCTGTATTAGTAGTAATATAAACAGGACCATTCCTTGTATGAACAAAGGAAGAACCCCAGTCAGTGGACCTGCGAACAAGAAAGCTTCTGACAATGCACAAGGCCTTACGCCTCAGAGATGACATGGATAGACTGCGCGTGAAGAGAAAATAAGGCGGCAGAGGACTCATCATCATGGAGGACTGTGTGTAGAGGACCATAACATGCTTAGAAAGGTATGAGTAAACCATCAGTGAAGACATTATAAAGAGCACCCAAGGCAGCACACGGAACCAAAAAAATTGAAAACGATGGAGCAGCACAGCAAACAAAGAAAGAAAAATGGGAACATAAGAAACTAAACGAGGAATTTGAACGACAGATGCAGGATGTAGTTGATGAGAGAACATGGACATGGTTATGAAATGGTAACCTGAGAGGGGAAACAGAATAGCCCATCCTGGGAGCCCAAGCCAAATGCATCAGGACAAAGTATATCAAAGCAAAGGTCGACAAGACACAGACAAACTGCAAATGCCACTCATGTGGCGGAAGGGATGAAACCGTAAACCACATAACTAGTGAATGTAGTCAACAAACCCCGAAGGAACATAAACATAGACACTATAGAGTAACAATAGTGATACACGGGGAACTGAGCAAACGAATGTGATTTAACCATACGGGAAAGTGGTGCCAGCACAAACCAGAATAGCCTTGGAGAATTGAAATCACAAATTATTTTCGGATTTCAACATCCAAACTGACCACCACATTCTAGCGAGAAGATCAGATAGATAGGTGAGGAAAGTTGATGAGGAGGCCTGGAGACCTGAGGGGACTTACTGTTACTCACCCTTCAGTTATAGCCACCGGGCAACTGATTTGAAACTGTAAGCCACAGCACTGCTGTGGTCTATGGTGGTGTGAAGTGGATGGCTAGACACTTGAGGAGAATTGCTGTCACTTGGACTCCAACAATGATCACAAGGCAACTGGAGTGAAAATGTAAATAATGGTAATAAACGTTCTCACATGCACCACTCATATCCTTCGTAAAGCACAGTTCATGGAAAATATCATTTGAGTCACAACGTTGTGTACCCCAGGTTTCGAGTTGAAACTTGGTTGTCAATGTATAAATTCAAATATTAAAGGAATGATGAGAGAAAGAAAAAAAAAGAGGGAAAAAAATAGGATTATGAATTTCGCCTGCGCGGGAGCACATATGAAACTATAAATCATAAGATAAGGTCAGATGAAGTACAAAACTACATGTGAGAGGGTACAAATTGTAATCCAGTGGGAATTATGCAAACGACTAGAAATTTGATTGAGCCAGCAGGTGGTTCAAATCACAAACTAGGAACTGTACTAGAGAAAATAAAAGGACAAAATGTCCATGCAACTTTGATATTCAAACAGATTACCTAATCAAGCACAGGATGGCTGATCTAGTCAGCGTAAAGAAAGAAAGAAACATATGTCGAATACGTGTGGCTATTTCAGAAAACGACTGAGGGAATTTGAAAGCGAGTGAAAAAATGGATAATATCTGGACTTTGCCAGAGAACTAAAATAACTATGAGAGTGACGATTTTACCCAAATTAATTGTAACGCTTCGAAAATTCCTATGTAAAATAACTGCAGGGATTGGAATTGTTGCTTTTTCAATTATTTTGATTTGTTTTTGTTTTACAGAATCGATTGTTGAAATCCATTGAAAATAGTTCTGTTAGCTTACCACCTGGGACGATCAGATGAGCCTAAATCATAGAGCATGGCTTGGTGTAAGGCCTCCTATGGCTTCTCAGAGTAGGGAGTAGCGGAAAAGACCCGCCATCTTTAGTCTCTTTTTGTCTTAACTTTAAAAACTTTACAATTGTGCGTTGTCCTCGCCCATTCAAATTGAGCCCAATATTTATTCATCACCTGTCCTTTTTTCAGGCCACAGAGTCTGACTAGTTTGTGATTGTGACTTGTTGTAAGTTTGCTAATACACGAAGGAAAAATGTTCATTGTGGCATTAGGAATTTAGTCAAATTTTTCGACGTTATTTTTAAACACGGGTAGATGACTTGCAAGGTACGCAAATAGGGTTTCTAACTTGACATCTAAGAAAAAACGTTCCACTTTGTTTCTTTCCTTGGGTTTAATTCTGTATTCAACCTAGAGTATACTATACCAGCAGAGTCTGGATCGGTCTCTATAGAATATACAGAGATTAGTCGTACATGAAAAGATTTTTAATTCGCCTTATAAGAATGATAAACTATGATACTGCTGTAAAATGTCCTTAAATTCTAATTAAATTCATATTGATGAGACTCGAGAAAGTTCAAAATACCGAACAAAATGTGACCATGAAGGTCAGGTATGAGGAAAAGTCCAGTCAAGTGTGTAACTGGTCTAGTAATAAAGGTAACTTTGCTTTTTGTAGATTATGTTCTTACAACAATAGCAACAATCTTGTATTTCTTCTATCATTTTTCTTTAACTACAAGACTCTCTTCTGCCGTTTCAATTCATTTACTATTAAGCTAAATCCTTCCTTGTAACACTAACGTCCCTGATGCAGGTTTATAATACCCATCGCTTTGCACAGTCGAAAATGGATTGCATGGCTAATATTTCATATATAGAGCTACAATTTTGTTTTTTTCTTTGTCAGCACTGGGGACAGAGCAAACATGGCAGTTAGGTGTCCGCTAACACTTCTGGAATTTCAAGCAAGATATGTGGAATGCTTTGAATTTTGAAAGACAAATAAAAGCTACAGAATGGAGGGTACACAAACCTTGAGCAATGCAACAAATAATTCCTCTTTTTCTGCTTACTTTTCATGCCCAGAAAACTGAAGTAAACTAACACCGTATTCATTCTGTTCAACAACCTTTTCAAACATCCTCCATCGAAAATAATCGGCAGAAGCTTTCGAAATTTCAATTATGCACTGTTGCTGAATATAAAAAGCAAACTATTTGTAATAGCAGGTCCGATCAGCATTGAGAGACAGGAACTTGTGGTCTGGGGCTAGACAAAGATGAACACAGCAAATGTCTATAATCGCTAACTATGACTCAATGGTTAAGAAGTTCATCTAAATTACAAATTCGATCCTCAATGGTTGTCTCCAAATTATTGCCTTGTACTAAACTAAACTAAGCTTAATAAATGATCAAATTTTTATTTTAAAAAAAGCATCTATCTATTTTTGTCCCGATACTTTGTTATGCTTTATAAACAACCTTAAAAAAGGCAAGACTAACATGCAGTCTTCAATTTGCATTGTGAAAGTAAAAACACCGGCTCAGAAGGGAAGCAGGTAGCACTATGAAAGAGAATTGTACACTGAAAAATCTGTAATTCACTGAGGTCATTGGAGTTAACAAGTGAAGAGATCAGAACAAAATACCGTAGTGGATTAAATAGAATGTTCTTTTCGATCTTCCCTAGGGATGAGGGATTGTTGCCAACACCGGGGGAATATCAGAGTTACAAGCAAAGAATAACTCAAGGTTGGGAAGCTTTTGATAGAACAAACCCAAACTTTAGGAACAAAAAAAATCCTATTGGTTTTAAACAGAAGGATCTACAATCAAGCACTCTCCCAATAGCCGCCTATGGAGCTGAAACATGGAATCTAACCAAGAGACAGACCCTCAAACTGAGAACATGCAACGTGCACATGAAAGAATCATTCTCAAGCTTACATGGAGAGGCTGCAAAGCAGCGCAGAGAACTGTAAAATAACAGCAGTCACGGATATCATAAAATCGATTAAAAAACTTGAATGGAAAAACACTGGTCATGTTGCAAGAATGTCAGACAATCGATGGACACCAAGACTCACAACGCAGATTCCAAGAGACTAAATGCATAACCGGGGCAGCCAAAATATAAGATGGTGCGACGAACTACACAAGTTCAGAAAGTGATGACTGTGCCTCTCATGATAGAGAAGTCTTGCGGATCCTGGGGAAAGTCCACGTCCAACCGCAGACGCTAATATGATGATGATGATGATGATGATGATGATGATGATGATCAAAAAGGTTGTGCAGAAAAGGACAAGAAAAAAGCTGCCTGCACAAATGATGTATGTTTAGAGCATACTCTCAATTTGGAAATCTTGGGAGTAACACGAAATGAATGGATATCTATGTTTGGGATAATTCTTTCAAATTCCATATTCGCTCTCAAGTAAAGATATTATCTTCCTTCAAATATACTATTATGAATGCAAGGAATGAGTCAACTCCTTCCAATACTGTACAGAGTCGCCATAAGGAGACAAGTCCGAAAATATCGATGAAATTTGTAATAGCATATATATATATATATATATATATATACATATATATATATATATATATATATATAGAGAGAGAGAGAGAGAGAGAGAGATAATTATAGATTTCTTTATATCGTGCTGAAACTCATTTTGAAATGATCTCCCAATAATGCACGGTAAATGTATCATTTGGTCTGGTCAATGTAAAAGTAGAATAGACAATTAAAGAAAATGAGACTCTAGCAGTAATCAGTCCTGCAACCGATAGGGTAGCTGCTTCAATGTAGTTTTGTTCTTACCATCGAAATAAACATCTGATAGTACTGCGAAGGTCAAAATAACTGCTTCAAATCTAGATTCACATAATGAGTATAAATTGCGTTATATCATATCGAAACTCTATCTGAAATCATCCCTTCCTAAGTCAGTGGAAACTGTACATGTATAGCTCAAATGCCAGCGCGAAGAGGTTTCACTGTAAAGCACGATGTGTGCACCACCGATCCCATCCTTTGAACAGTTCACATGCTACGGTGCACCAAGATGTGACAATTTCCTCCTTGAAGATGCCTGGACAGGCTATGGGTATCTGTAGCCCTTTTACTGGTGTATTCCTACAATATGACTGACCTACGTACCTAAACAGCAGGACAAAAACTCTCCGTAGTTGGTGGACGCCCAAGTGGGATATATGTATATGTATTTAGAGAGAGACAGACAGCTGGACAGAGAGACAGAGACGGATAGAGAGAGAAATGGATATGATAATCGAAAGGTGAAAATTTTCAAGAGATAGGTGTTACATATCAATTTCATTTTATCATTCCGTGGGCGTAGTACGATGCATTTCGGCAGGGGCTAGCCAAGTCTTTCAGAGAAAAACATTATCGGTGGTCCACAGAGAAAAATTTGCTGTTTACATATTCGATGCTTGAGAAGAGAATGCTAATATTTCTGTATTTGGGTGCTTAGTTGGACCAGGATAGGTGCTGGTAGATATGGGACAGGGTGGAAGAAGGTGTGTTATTTCTATTTAGTCTTTTTTGATTGATGATCGGTAAGATTTCTTATACTTTTCTTAAGGGATGGTGTATGCATGGTAGTGCTTCTTTCGAATCGACCGTCGGTTGTTAACCAATATCTTGTATGTTGGCGTTATAATGTATTGTATATATATATCATTCTATTTTGGAATCAAAGTATTTAGCGGGTTTGCAATCTGGCTGTGGCCATGCCTTTGTGTTACTCTATTGCATTGGGATATATCCATTAAATCCTAGACACGACCCCTCCATCCAATTATGAAAATAACAAAATCTCCAGAGAATTGACTATTCTAGCCCTTCACTTATCTATTACAAGCCAAACATCAACAGAGACTGGAAACATACACCCAACCTCTCACAGACCCGTCTCATTTCAAACCAAATCTTACCCTCTTTTACACAGATACAAACACTTCCGTCTCACTCCTGCTAAACATCCAAACACAGAAATATTTGCATTCATTTCTTAAGCATCAAACAGGACAGCAAGAAACTTTTCTCTGTGAACCGTCGTAAATATTTTTTTCCGAAAAACATGGCTGGCCCCCGTCGAAATGCATCGTACTATGTCCATGGAATAATAATGGAAAAAAAATTGGCTGTAACACCTAACTCTTTAGTTTTTTCTCTTCGCCTTCAAATTGTCATTTTCATCTACATTCTGTTGGATCATTTCACATCCACAATATATATATATATATATATATATATATATATATATATATATATATATATATATATATATATATATATATATATATATTTGAAAGAATGGATTAACAGATTTATGAAGTTTCGGCTTTTCAGGAAACGCAACACATTGATCATTCTTGCTGGTAGAGAACATGCAGCTATATTAGCAACAAACCAGACCACATCTTTCATGCAGACAGACAGACAGACTGAGATAGGGTTATCGATAGATATACAGAAATAATAGGACAGCCTTTCTGAAAACATGAAGTATTTATTTATTCAAAAATAAAGAGAAGAGAGTATTTGCCGTCATTATCCCCTTACAGCCATTTTGCCTTCTAATTGCCAGTTCTGTCGATTTCTTCCTCACATCTCTCTCCTCCGATCTCCTTTCTTCCTCTTGCCAGAAACCATCTTCACTTACCAGGTCATTTCTTTCCCTGTTTCGAACCGTCATATTTCGCGTTTGCAATTTGTTTATATCTTTCCTCTTCACCTCGGAGTCTTTTTTACTCCTCTTGCCGCTTGGCAGTGTCTTCCTTGTTCCCTGTGTCTTCTCTGGTCGCTTGTAGCAAACAACAGACAATTACATGCTTTGTCGGATCAATGGTTCTTCCCTGAAGCAAATCGTTACAGCCGTTACATTACTGCTTTCTTTTGTTTGGTGTGTGTGCCCATCGATTTTCTCCTCTAAATTTGCCAAACTCGAAATTATAAATACCCACATAAGGAAATACACACATACGCTCACATTCACACATCTCCACACATGCACACAATATATATATATATATATATATATATATATACTGTGCTATCACCTTCGAAGGCATTTTATAAACCATCTGATTCAAGTAGGAAAATAAGGATTGGCTTCCCAATAATTACATCGCTTAGAGTTACCTGAGCCCAGTCATTGAATTTGTAAAATTTCTGATACCCGAATTTCCGATATCATTGCTAAGAATCAAAAGCTTTCCTTTCCTTTCGAAAAAGTTCACTGTGAAATG
>OY735200.1:62476135-62478635 GCA_963457665.1 Thysanoteuthis rhombus
TGTGTGTTTGTTTGTTTGTGTGTGTGTGTTTGTTTGTGTGCATGTGTGTGTATACATATACATATACATATATATATATACATATATATATATATATACATATACATATATATATATATATACATATATATATATATATGTATATATATATATATATATAAATGTGTATATATATATATATATATATATATATATATATATATATATAAATGTGTATATATATATATATATATATATATATATATATTGCCACCCACTATTGAAAAGCAAAGATTCACGCTGCAATCGATAGCGTTGAAATGATCGCAGAAAAGTATGAATAATTTTGAATGGCCACATAGGCTCAGAATAGATTAGCTGAATGTCTTAAGTAACTACAAAGAAGTGTACGATAAGAATGCGGGAGGCTGGGCAGTCAAGTTTAGTATCATTTTCAAGCCTCCCACGTCAGAGGCACCTCCACTTTTGACATCGAGTCAGGCAGATATAGAAAGTTATTTACTGGGTCTGAAAGCACTAAGAAAATAACGCACATCGATATAATACTAATTGGCTTTTTACTTTACCCTATTTTGGATATCAGGGGGAGATCTGTATTGTTGCAGGTTCCCTCTAAAGGCAAAATGGCGTCAGGTGGACTTCCGGAGATCAGGGATACCAGATTATACATCAATTATTTTCTGAAGGGCGTTTAAAGAACATTAGCCCAGAAAAAACTATTCTTTCAGAACAAACAACGACAAAATTGCATATACATTCATAGATGCTCTCCGTTTTATAACAAAGAGCAGCGCAATTCTCGTGCGTGGGCAGTGAATGTTATTTTCTAATTGTTTTTTGTAAAACATACTGAAATAGCTATTATTCCCTTCAAACTTGTTTTTTTGTAAACAAAACAATGATATTATGATATATACCTATATCAATCGAGAGTCTCCTTTTGAATTGAAACATAGAACCTAATCAAAAGACTGATCTTCAAACTGAGAACCATGCAACGATCACAATAGAGAATCATGCTCAACGTCACACAGAGAGACAGCAAAAAAAGCACAGTATATTAGAAGAGAAACAGCAGTCAGAGATATCTCAGAATCTGTAAGGAAACCCAAATGGCAATGGGCTGGTCATGTTGCTAGAATTGCAGACAACCAGTGGACCTCAGGACGCACGACGTTGGACTGGCAAGATATTAAATGGCTCGACGGACTAGATGAGTTCAGGAAATACTGGCTCCCCTCGATAGAGAAGTTCTTAATTTTATCTAGGATATGGACTTTGAGTGACACTCGCCCATCTTCTTCTTTTCTATTGTTTTGGTTGTTTGATTTCAGGAAATTGTTGGAGTTTTTAATGGATTAAACCAGGTATTCTTGTCTATTCTGTTGAAGTGTTGTTCAGAGTCGATCAAAGAGTTTGAAATGACTTTCTTCTTGACTCTTCCAAGTGTGTCAATTTTTATGAGTATGAGAACCACTTTCGTGTTAGACAATGTGTTGTTATTTTTTTTACCACCTTTTCACTTTCTTTCGAATTGTTTGTCTTCTAGAACTTCAACATCCACTATCTGCAAAAATATCTTCTTTTTCTTTACGAAGATTAAATCTGGTCTTTTGATCCAGATTGAGTGATATTTTGAATTTCAAAATAGTTTTTTTTTTAAATTCTTTTATCCTGTACGACAGCAACTGGTTTGTGTATTTTAGCTTGCGTGGTTCAATCCATGTCGATTGCACAAATCATATTAGAATCAATCAGTATTATCACATTATCATCCTCACCATCATCAACAACATTAGTTCGTGTTTTATCTATTATTATTGCTATATTGATAAAACTTTTCAGGATGTACTGGTGGTCTGGCGTTTAGCGGAACCTAGAATTGAATCAGTGAATCACGAGATCAAACTCTGGATGAACTAATGCCCTTAGGAAAAATATGAATCCATCTGGTTTTTTCTTTC
This sequence comes from Thysanoteuthis rhombus, assembly GCA_963457665.1. Classification (NCBI taxonomy): domain Eukaryota; kingdom Metazoa; phylum Mollusca; class Cephalopoda; order Oegopsida; family Thysanoteuthidae; genus Thysanoteuthis; species Thysanoteuthis major. Next base: position 62,478,100 of record OY735200.1, read on the forward strand.
ACTCCAGATAATTTGGAATATTGGCGTCGCTTGTCTTTGCTGACGTGTTTAGGTGACGTACAAACTGATCCTAAACCAGGAAGTGGGGTCCTATCAGGGCAGATGAATGCCATCTTTGACTTCATTCCAGTAGTTCCTAAGGGCAGCTGACGATTTGAATTGGCTTCCAGTCTCGTGATCTCTTCTGATCATGATTCTGGTGTTTGGAGCATAGTACCTTCTATGCAACTATTAATGTGAGCATTCTATGGTGTGGTCTCTCCTATACAACTACTATTATGGACACTATTCTGTCATATTCAATACCATTCTGAGCTCCCAGGAAACGTCCTGGTATTTTACCAATTTTTCTCTCATCTCACCCAACCATATGAATGAGCTAGCAGGCCATTTTCCTTATTCAAGATTATCTTGCCTGGGTAGAGAGGTTGATCCTGATGTCAAAATCAAGAAGCATTTTTCAATTTTTATTTTCAAGGAAATTTCTGATTTGTGCCGGAACTATTTTTCTATTTGGTCGAAGTCTTCCCAGTGTT
>OY735200.1:62483635-62541135 GCA_963457665.1 Thysanoteuthis rhombus
AGGACTCATTTTTTAAACCACCAAATTAAGGTTCAGACTGCAGTTCAAAACTGAATCGAAGAACTCTAGTGGTTGAAGTTACTTCCCAGACCATTTATATATATATGTATATATATAATTTCATTCCTTTCAATACCCTCTGTACCAAGAAACACACACTGCTAGCAAAAACAAATTCATCAAATCTTTTGATTTGAATTCACCGTTTGATAAAATTCTAAACCAGCTTCGTACCAAACTACATACATATAACACTTGATTATCATAGTAGCACCGACGACCAAAAGTCCTGCGGTTATTCCACCTAAGATCGTGGTGCACCAGCCACCATTTATCTTACCCAAAGGTCGTAAGACACATACAACCACTTGGCTTATCAAAAACATGATATACCAACATGCCGCTTCCCCTACCCATCACAACTCACAGATCAATTATATATACACCCAGTTTCGTGTAACACCTTAATTCCTGATGAAACTCGAAATGAGCGAAACGTTAGAATAAAGCGTCATTTGTCTTAAACGGTCTTCCAATATTATCATTTTACTCTCATATATAAATATACAACACAGTTGCAAAGGCAGAGTTATACATGGCCATACTTTGCTGATGCGAACATACCACAAGCATGCACAGGCATGCATACATATTGAAGTGTAAGGTATCATATTTTTACGGATAACCTGTATCGCAACAGAAGTGGTGTAGTATGTTCCAATGATGTTTAAAAAAAATAATCAAATGAAATCCTGATGATGGACATGTACCTTCCGAAACATGGTCTTCAATGATTGTCTCATGATTTTCTCCAGCAACTAGGGACTCATAGATGATAACGTGCATGAACAATATATATGACTGCACATTAGAGCTAGGCGATAACAGACATTCACACGCATACATCTACACCAACATTTCAATTTAATATTGTAAAGAAAGAAATTCCTTTTAATATTGTCTATATAAGTGACATTAAAGACTTGATTGATGTATTTTTGCCTTTCATTTAATGATTTATTCAAGGTTAAAGAATAGTTGCTTAAATCGGGACGTGGTTTTGATGTTTGGTGACAGGTAATTTATCAACATTTCACCATAGTACCGCAATCTTTCGCTAATATAATGCTCTGCAGGGACTGATGTGAGATCTTGAAAAATGGCTTCGAGCAAATTCAGAGAATAATAGTCGCAGAGCTTCTCAATAAAATGCTGTTCACGTGTAAAAAAAAACAAACAGTTTGAAACATTAAACCGTATTTATTGATTTTTTTTATCTGAAGTTGAGTGGCTTTGAAGAAGTGACAAGTGTTGATAGATAGATAGGTAGATAGATATTGAATTGGCCGAAATAGATATTAAAAAATAACCGCAGATATTCTCCAAGTTATGCAAATATTCTGTTTTAACAAGTACATTGAATATCAAAGTGATAGTCTCTCAAGCCATTTACAATTCCTGCCAGTTTGAGCTCTCGATAGATGTTGCTTCATTTAAAGATTATTGATTTGATTGAAACTTTATCGATTGCATCACAACTTGTACTCACAAATAGGAACAAATATAGATAAATGGATATAGATCATATATATATATATATGTGTGTATGTGAGTGTGTGTGTGTGTGTGTGAACAAACACACATATACATATATATAAGAATGCGTTGTATTATACTGAAACTCTTTCTGATATGACTTCCGTTGTTACACGGAGAATTAGTCATCCAGTCTTGACAGTGTAAATAAAACAGATAATCAAAGAAAAATGAGACTGCTGCAGGAATCGAACCAGCGACCGATTAAATAGCCACTTCAGCGTAGCGTCGCGCTCAGCCATTGAGCTAAATGGAAATAAAAGGGCCTAAATAACTGCTTTTTTAATAATTGATTCCACACCGCAGGCCCTTTTTTCTTCGATTGTGTATTCTATTTACGCCTAGACCGAGTCACTTGTTCTCCGTGTAACAATAGGTCATTCCAAATAGATTTCAAATGATATAATGCATCTTTTAGTGTGTGTGTGTGTGTGTGTGTGTGTGTATATATATATATATATATATATATATATATATATATATATATATATGTATGTATGTATGTATGTATGTATGTATATATATATATATATATATGTATATCATTGTGTCGATGTATTACATCTCTTCAGTGTGGCTATAGCCTTTCCACTATCCCATCCAGTACCGCGAGGAAGAATTGAAACCGTCACTTCAGACCCGGATATCATACCTCTGGACAACGGAACACTAAAACTGAATTTAAGCAATATTTATGTGGGAGTGTATGTTAGTATATGATCAATAATGTATATATATATATATATATATATATATATATATATATATATATATATATATATATAAATATATATATGTATATATATATATATATATATGTATATATATATATATATATATATATATATATATATATATGTGTATACTAAATAATACACTCATATAATTACTTCAAATTACATAACTAAAGTTCTAGAAAAACATGAGGATATGTGGATCAACAAACTCAAAACAGTGTATCCTAATGTATTAAACACTAAACTTAATAACCCTAATCACAAAGATATCTAATTCACAAAACTCCAACTAACAATAACCTCACACCCACATCCCCCCAAAGTACATTCAACAGTGGGAACTTCAAAGTCACTCAGACCGATAGTGAAACCCATCTTAGCCAATCATACCACTCGTCTAAATCATAGCCAACATATTTTTGATGAATTGTAGGGTTGAAACTTATGTAGTTCCTTAATCTCATCACCCCTCCATTCACACTATCGCTAAAATACCCAAAAAATCCAACACCACATCACTTCCCTCCAACCCTGACACACTTTGCCTTCTCCAAGACCAACTGCTGCTGCTTAACCACAGACTTCATTACTGACTGGACTTGCTCTCACACAGCAGGATGCCTCCAGCTGCCTTTATAAAAAAAATTACCCACAAAGCAAAGCTCCTGATAGTGGAGTCTGGTTACACATGAAACCTCTAACCCTTAAAAACACAGACTTGCACAGCACACACCACTGAAGATGAGAATACATCCCGAAACATGTCTCGACCATTAATAACAAAAAATATCTACGAATAAGTAAACCTTACCTCAAAATACTTCACTCTCGAGTCTGTCTCACTTTTTACAGTTCATATTATATATATATATATATATATATACGTCTGGCACAAGATTTATAACATTACTCAGAGTAGCCGGCCCAAACGAGCGTAACAGCTTTTAGAGAACTCAATCCAGATAATCAATATACTTGTAGAACGAGAACATGGTGTTATAGTGTGCATCTTTGTCGGGGATCAGGCTATGAGAAGTAAAGACTAAAGGATAAATGTGCCAAACTAACTGATTGCTTTTCTCTTACTTTTTTTTTTTTTTCTTCTTTGATCTCAACATCTGGGTATGGTAGGATTTATGTACGGAGTTGGATATCTGGGTGCGTGCATTCCATGGCTTTATTTGAATTTCAATCATTTGAAGGCAAGATCCATTTCAATTTCATTTTGGATTGAATCAATTTGAAATACCTTTTTTCCTCTTCATTCCTCCTTATATAAACTTACTTCTCTTTTTTTTTTCTAATTTCTTTGGTGGGGGGCTTTATATTCGAAGAATTCAAGGATTCAAGTTCTTATTTTTTCACTTATTGGTATTATAATGCTTTGTGAAAGTTTTCCTACAGATATTTCTATATGATGTGTATAATTTGTTTTTGTTCTTGGGTCTTTAGGGGTTGTTTGTTGTTGTTATTGTGGCTGCTGCTGTTGTAATAGTTTTGTTTCGGGGTATCTTTTTTATTGGTTTCCTCGTACACCTGTGCTTGCATGTTCAAGAGTTGCAACGATGGTAGATTCTCTCTGGATTTTGTGGATCGAGCTAACTAACCTCTCTATTGTTTAGGACTCGTTGACCCATGAAAAAAAAATTATGAAATGCCGGTATCCCTTGCTTTACGACGGTTCAATTTACGTCATTTTTTTACACTTTTACGAAAAAAGGTGAAAAGTAAAAAAAAGCTTAAGGCGTTTGTTCTACACTAAATTATTATAGAGGCAGAGCACACCCCTCTCCTCTCACTCCCCAGTCTTCACTACCTTCTACCACCTTAGTATCTGGTGTTTGAGCATAACATATCATTATCATGATCATGATCATCATCATTTTGGGGATGTGGAAACGCTAGAAGAATTTTCCCATGTAAATTAATGATAATTGCTTCTTTGTTATTCACCATTTTTCTTATATAGAAATACTGCTTTTGGATAACGAGAGAAACCTTTACTACATCATCTTCAGTTATTTAACGTCCGTCGTTGGACATAGACCTTCCCCAGGATTCGCCACAATTCTTTATCATGGGCGTCGTGGAGCCAATATTTCCTGAATTTGTCTAGTTCATCTCTCCATCATGTGTTCTGTCGGTGTCGGTTTCTCTTGCGATTTCTGGGGATCAATGTCGTGAGACGTGATATCCATCGGTTGTCTTTCATTCTTGCAACATGGCCTGCCCATTGCCATTTGAGTTTTTCAATAGTTTCTATGATGTCGCAGACTCCCGTTTTCTCCCTTATATACGGTGCTGTCTTATGATCTCTCCATGTGAGATCGAGCATGATTCTTCCGTGTGCTCGTTGCATACTTCTCAGTTTGTAGATCTGTCTCTTGGTTAGGTTCCATGTTTCAGTTCCATAAGTGACTATTGGAAGGATGTATTGGTTATATACTGTTCTTTTTATGCAGATAAAATCTATAACTAAATCACTCGTTGGGAGTTTGGTGTTTAAGGTATCTGTAACGAGTTCAACTATTTAGCAAAGTTTACATAAAGAAGTATCTAGTAATTCCAGGGACAATCAGATCAGTGGTGATAATCCAGAATATCTTGCTGGAAAATTCCCGAACAAATGCCTGTAAACACATTGTAATATTGCAAACCCAATCGCTTTTCAATACAACTTGAATATAAAAGAAAGATATTACGCTTTGACATCTGCTGTCACTCAATTTCCAATTAATGACAATAAAATTCTTCATTTAATTATATTAATATATAAGTAGTGCTATTCAGTAAGTCAGCGGTATTTAAGGTCACCTTGCATGACTCCGAGAATACGTTGTGGAAAAATAGATTAATGACGATAATAACGATGGAGTATCTCATCCAAGACTAGCGACCAGACTGACCTGGTTGTTGAGAATTATGAAAGAAAGATCAATCAAGTAGTGAGGGCGTCTATTCTAGTGGGGTACTGCATAAACATGGAGGAAATAACAAAATAAGGAAAAATTAAGACCTTGCTTGAGAGCTGAAAAAGCTGTAGAACATGAAAGTTAAAGTCGTACCCATAAACATCAGGAACATTAGAAATTCTTCCGAAGACACTTGCAGAAAGATTGGACGAATTAATGATAGAAGGAAGAACTGAAATGATTAAGACCAAAGATCGTTCGAAATAGGATAGAGTACCATGGAGAGTGCAAGAGATTTATGGAGACTCACTGTCACTAAATTCCCAAGTACTAATCACAAAGTAGCTCTGGTGAAAATAATTCCAATTCTATATCTTTGAAAATTAATGGATTAACTACAGTAAGAGGCAGGATTATCATAATCTCTGAGAAAAGGTCGTCTATGTAAATTAAGATTAAGCGTTGCTTTTATCTGATGAAGTTTTCAAACCCATATTTTCGTCTCTGTTGTTTTCAATGCGGCATTTTGGCTAATTTCAAATTTTGCCATCCCTGTTAGAACTGTCCTCAGAATTAAGCATCCAATCTTCTTGCTGACGCCAAACACTGAGTATCATTCAAGGGGGGCGGGGGCTACATAGGCAGATACGTTGAGGTGAAACCAAAAAAGGAGGGATAAGAATCCGATTAATCAATGATAATCACTTTGAAAATGTTTCATTGAAATACGTGGATGATTTAAAAATTATAATGATGATGACTATGATAGAAAAAATATTACTAAAACCAAGATTCTGAATGCTGATTCTCCAGGCAACAGGCAGTCCTTTTTCGCATTGAAGACTGGTGCAATCAATAACCCCACACTTCCTTGCCTTGTTCCGTACTAAACTAAATTTAATAAACATCGTAATTGAAATTTCTTCAAAACCTACTTTCAGATTTTCTTTTTCTTGATAATATGTTTATTTCCAATTTACTTGGTCGGTATGCATCAGATTATAAATGCAGTTCAAAGTAGCAGCCAGTTGAGAGAGACATCACGTAGGAGGTTGCTAATAATTTCTATGATATCGGGTGACTCTCTGATCTCTTTGCAAAGAATATCATATTATCAAGGCATCAGGTGAGCATCCCCGAATACCATTGTATTTCAACATATAGACACCCACAGAGAGAGAGAGAGAGAGTTAGTGAGTTCTGAGGTCACGATGAAAGATCTAGTGATGCTGATTTTATTGTAATGATAGCTGACATTAGATCAAATAAATAACTTCATTTATGTCAGTGCATGTAATCAGTTGCTGAAATCTCTCATTTGACAGAATGTATGGGTTGATGTGATCTTCAGACACCCACCTTGTCTGGAGATGCAACGCCAACTAATAGAATTAAAAGCGAAGGAACAGTGTGATGTTCACGAGCAAGTTTGAATAGATTGTTCACATAGGCTTCATAATCATTATTCAAACTAGATTTTGAGCTCCAGATTTCCTTGCCGTATTTAATTTTCTTGCGTCCGATAATTCAAAAATTGTCCATCATACGGAGCACATTCAAAAACCTCAGGAACTATGGCGTATGGAGATGATGTGGCCACTGGACACAGCTCCAAAATCTCTCAAGGAAAGTTGTAGAATATTGCAGAAGTTAAAAACGATACTAACTTCAGTCCTTCAACAGGCGACAAGAATAGTGCGAAACAAATTGAATTTCTGACCACGCTGAGTGTCACTTGACCCAAACAGTATCAATCAAAGATTTTTGGTCGGGCGAAACAATAACAGCATCAAAGGCAATCGGATGTGGCAGATCGATCTAGAATAGTCACACAGCAGAGAGATTTGGCGTCAGAGATTCGATATTGGCCTTGAATCAATATCAACTCATCACGTGACGCCCAATGCCTATTGATGGACTCTTGTCGGCTGTCATTTCCCGAACGAATGAATTTCGCCAAGAATAAAATCCATTCTCTGAGATTTAGCGGGCATTTTCATGTTTTTCTTTTTGGATGTGTCACTATTCTTGTCTGTTATTCTATTCGTCCTGTCGCAATCTCTGTCCTTCAGTTCTTTTTAGTATGCCTTCCCATTGTTACTTCATAAGAGTTTAATTTTCCTTTATATATTCCTCAGCACGGCTATTTTTATGCTTCACAAACACCAGAATAAGTACTATTGGCTTTCAAAAGAGTCGTACTTCCTTTATCTTTTATGTCCGTTTTCCTCTTTCTTTTCTTTCTTTTTCTTGTCTTCTTGTTGCCAATAATTTTTTCTTTTTTTTTCAAACCCCCATTTTATCTTTGTCATTCTTTATTTCTCTCTTTCTTTTTTTCTTTCTAATTTTTTTGCTTTCCTTATTTCTATTATTTTCATTCATTTCTTTTTTTTCTTCTTATCTTCTTGTCTTTAGTTTCTTTATGATTTCCTTTCCGTGTCCATCTTTGTCAATTTCCCTTCTTTCTTGTCTTCTTCTCATCTTTCATTTCTTTATTTTCTTTAAGCCCTCATTTTATCTTTGTCTCTCTTTCTTTCTTTCTAATTTTTTGCCCTCCCTACTTCTATTACTTTTCCTTCATTTCTTCATCTTCTTGTCGTCTTCAATTTCCTTCTAATTTCCTTCCTTCAGCCTTCTTTGTTATTCTTTCTTCCCCTCTTTCTGTTTGTCCTCCTCTCCTTAATTTCCTCCCCGCTTTTCTATCATGTTTTCCAATATTTTTCTTCTGTATTTTCCTTTCCTTTCTCTCTTTTTTTCATTTTTCTTCTTCTCTTTTCAACCTTCCCATCCGCTTTACTCTTCACCCTTTTTTCCTTTTTCCTTTTTCCTCTTCCTTCGTTTTCTTTCCTTTCCATTTTTCTTCCCTCTTCTTATCGTCTGATTTTCCTTCGAATTTCTCGTCTTGAAGTCCATTGTTGTTCTTTGCACACGTCTCTATAAATATAATTTCCTATCTCATATCTATAACCATGAATTTCTTTCCAGTTCTTCTCATCTTTCTTCTTTTTATTCTTGAAGCGGTCAACCAAGTTCACAAATACTGTCAACATAGGTTTCTTCAGTTTTCAAGTTGGATAGCTGGTTTGCTATGTATGTAAGTGTCGAGTTTAAAAGTTGTACTAGTGGAGCTACAAAATTGAAGCTCTCAATATTTACTAATACGTCATTGCTTTGGGGGTATTTTTTAACCCCCAACAGTTTTTGGGTGAGTGAGGTGCCCAATTTGCAATTTTATGCTCATTTGGTCCCTCAGTTTGTGTCCAGCAGTCTTCATGTCTGTTCTTTGAAATTTGTATCTTTTTAGTGATCTCTGCACACCAGAAGACGAAAGAAATAACGTATTCTTTAATTGATTAACTCTAACGTTCTGCCAAAAGACGTTGGTCTCATGACAGTTTTCAATTGAGTGACTAACCAGACCTGTTTTTTTTTAAACGTTTTCTTTCCTCTTCAATCGTGCATCAATCTATTATTGATTCAATTCTTTCTGACCTTATGTCTTAATCTTTCGATCAGTCTCTTGTTTTAGCCTCATGACTTAGTTATGCATTTCTTACCGGTATCAGCGGTCAGTGTTCGAGAGGGGTGGAAGCCAGGATTTGAATGTTGGTTTTCAAGGCAAACAGGGCCTCTTCACTAGGAAAACTGACGCAACACACTCTTCCCCCTCGTATTTGAAGCCGTGCTTGACTAAGCTAAGCATAGACAAGAATCCTCCTAATAAAAAATAATCCGTTTCTTGTATCATTTTTACTTTCTTGTTATCTTTCTCCCTTTTTGTGTTTCGTTAGTTTTACCTTCTATCCATTGTCAATTCCCTGTCCTTTTGAAACTTTTTTTCCTTCTCTATCTTCTCTTTTTCTTATCTTGATATAAATGCAGCGAATACTAGAATGAAAGAGAAAGTGAAAGAGATAACTGGTGGAAAAAAGTAAGGAAGGATATATTGGCAAAAATTGAAATCAATTTGACAGAAAAAATAAATTGAGGAAGGAAAGAAGGATAGGGTGAAAAAAATGAATCGAATCGCGATTCAAATTTTCATTTTTTTAATATTCTTTGTTCTATACATTGATTTTTTCTCAATCTTCACCTAAATCAGTTTGTAGTACGACGCAAGGCTGCAATGAGGGGAATTTTGCAAAGAAAATTATTACGGTAATCTTCCTAGTGAGAGTGAAAATCAGCATTTCAAATTGTGGCCTTTCACCGAGGCTCGAATTTCTTCCTCTTTCATATGTTTTAGATCTCAGCTATTCTGACCTCTATTCGCTCCTTTGTTCCTCTCATTCTTCTTCCGTTGCAAGTAATCTGACCTGAGCGTTTCCTTTGTCTTCTTTGATTAATTATTTTCCTTTCTCTTCTTCTTCCAAACTGACATCTGCGAAACTATTTACACTTTTTTTTTCATTCATGAATTCCTGTCGTCTCCACATATATCGTCATCCAAACTTATTTTTTCTAAAACAGCTTTCGAAAACTCACATTTTTCATGTGTCTGAGCTTTATGAACCCAATAATGTAAGTTTGATCTTCATGAGAGCCTCAAAAAACCTTTAAAAGGCATTAAGATAGATATGCTACCGAATGTAACGAACAGGAATACTTTTATATTCAAAGATGAGATATGACCAAATAGACACAATCATTATAATTCAAATTTGACTATTATTCGAGATATACATATAAACAATCATTCAATTTGAGATTTGAAATTACAAAAGGCAAATGATTGCATACTAACCTCATAATGCCTAAAACACGAGGTACGTAGGAATTTCAAAAAGGTACCTATCACTGGCCAATTCAAATCTTGAAAGCGCATGCGTCGGATACCATTGTAGACTAGAAATCACTCTGAGAGCACACACCTCTGCTAATACCATAATCAAGGGAAATTATTATGCATGGATCCATATTCAAATTTGATAAGTTATTTCATGGTCTATTGTCCACCCTCTCACAAAACATCATTGAAATTCATTGAGAACTTTTGGAGATAATGCATGGACAAACAGAAAATTTTGGCAATAATATTGGGATGGGACATTAGACTACGACGTAGGTGATATAATCGACCATAGATCTGGTCCAAAACTTAATAACCTTTCCCGTGGCCTATTGTTCATTTCTCCACAGATATAGCGTGTGAACAGTCATTGGTGTATTTATTGGAGAAAAAAAAGTAAAAGAATATCTCTCAATCAGGAAGTAATCTCACCACGTCCGCCTTGTCCTATTACCCCACCCTAACACCGAATCTCATTAAAATTCATTCAGTACTTTCTGAGATATCGTGTGGACAGCCGGGCGAGCCAGCGAACGGACACAACAAAATACATATATCTCTTTTCAACTTCGTTGAGGTAATGAGAATTCCATTTTGAAATATGAACTGCACGAATGAATAATTTACTAATTAGGAAATTACTGTTTTTCGTTAAGGCCAAACTGAGCATCAGGAAATGTTTTTGAGCAATGTGGGAGGGGGGTAATTTAAAAAAAAAAACACTACAAAGGTGAGAGTAGCAGGGAGTGCCTAAATCATCCCAAGAACAGCATCATGATAATTCTATCATATGAGTTATAACAAAAACAACTCGACGAGAGTCAGTCAATATTAGGCAGAGTAATCAGCAAGCAATTGTGATGCTGGATACTTTCATATTTTCAGACAATGTTTGTTATATTTTTGGACAGCAGGTGAGTATTGAGTCTAGAGCTTGCACGGCCAAGAATTACGCCTGAAGTATTTGCAGGTCTCTATCGAACGGTGTGGGTTTTCTCCTCTGGTGTGGGTCGCAATCGGGAGAGCGAGCATTGTTCAAAGGTTCTGGTGTACATTAATTCATATCCATTAGGCAAAAGGGACTCTTTCCACTATATACTGGCAGTTATTTTTAGCAAAAACAAAAAAACAAAAGCAAAAACTGTACCTTTACACAGGCAACGGGAATTGAGAATAACAGATCCCAATAGACAACAATCAATGTCAAGTCAGTCCCCTAACATGAATCTTATCAAGCATGCATCGGTTCATTTGGATTGGGAGATAAGTAAAAAGTTCCGGAATCTTCTCTGCAAAAAATATTTGCGTCGGATTTCAAGGCAGGTTAGTAGCAAATACCACAGCAAGAAGATTGCAGATCTGATAAATTCCATGCACAGGAGAGTGAACTCTTTCAAATGTATTAATGTCCGTCGCTCAAATGCTTGATATTCCTGAATTGTTTCGACTGTAAGATGAAAGCTCGTGTCTGAAATTAGAAATGACTTTACTTCTTTATGACATGCACCGTCATAGTAACGATTTCTTTTGCTGTGTTATGATATTGAGTTTGACAATTATAAACCTATCGTATTTCTTTCCCAAAACTTCAAAACATAGAAAATATTGTACAATAAAACATACTGAAAAAAAAGTTGAAATCAATATTTCTGGATAACAACCCCTTGTTGTGGAGCAGTATTTAGGACGATTGTCACGTTTACCTATTGCTACTGTTCTGAGAATGACCTTCAATGACTGCCACACACTTGTGACCTTGAGCTCAACTGAGCCACGCAAAGTAAATACCTATATTGACACATAATACAGTAATGGTTAGCCAATGAATCACTATTAAACATTTCCTCGGTGGTGAGTTCGATTCTCAATATGTGCCCCCTGCTCGTGCCACACTGAGCTACAAAATTAAATAACTATACTGTGACTTTTTGTAGAATCGCTGTTGAAAAGTGGTTAGTCAGTAAGTTGAGCGTAACCATTACTACTGTAGTGAGTTCAGTTCTCAGTGAGGGCTCAAAAGCTGTGATCTTGTGCTAGACCAAGTAGCACTTAATGAATACTAACACAGTTACTTTTTGTAGTCAGGGAGCTGGTTAGATCAGAAATCGTGCTAAAAGATCACCTCTGTACTAATTCCGATCTCTGCGCTTGCCATTAGCTGTACCAGGTTTAACACCTAACTAGAGACGACTGTCAAATGGGAAGGTTAGAACAGACCCTGAATCTATACCGTTGGATGCAGAGAGCCCTCTGCCAAATTTCCAGAATTTATAAGTTATTTCATATTTATCGTTTTCCATCCATCATAAATCTTTTCTGGGATTGTATTCTAAAGCATTTTAGCCCTGTTAATAATAATAATAATAATAATAAAAAAACTACATAGGTTGTTCTCTTCGCTTGTGTGTCGATCAATATTGTCAAGTGCGCGTATGAATGAATTATGATTCTCGCTCTCAGTGCATAAGAAACGTTTCATGAAGTAATTTACTGTCGGGAACAAAAAGTGTGCGAGTTATTTTTCATAGAAATAAATAATATATCGTTTTGAAAATAAATTTTTGGTGTATGTTTTTTTTAAATATTTAATAATAATATTATATCATCATCGACTTTTTGTCAATCATATAAGTTTTTGCAACGGTTTTGAGAATATTGCGCAATTACGGAAGCCTTGCTGTTCTTCTCAGTTTCAAAATATTTTCAGAATTTATTTTTGTCGGTTTTTACAATTATATTTTTTCTCCTCCACTCACTTTCGCAAAATGTAGTTTGAGTCTTATTTATTTACTTGTTTATTACATTTTTTTAGGGGATTCAATCACTTCCTTCTTTCACAGAAAGAATTTAATCTTTTCATGGCCCTTATTTTTTCCTTTTTTTTTTTTTTTTAATCGCCTGAATTCCATTTTTTTATCTTCTTATGTTCTGCGATCATTTTCCAAAATTATTTTGAACCATGTTTTTTTTTTCTATCTTTCGTTAATTTTCATACGCTCTTCCGTTTTCTTCGCAAAAGTATTGCTTATTTTCCCTGACAAACGGTTCAAAATTCATTTCTCCTGGTTCAATTCCATTTTTTTTAATTCTTTTCTCGACAGCCAAGATTTTTTCTCTCTTTATTCTCCCATACCTTCCGCATCACCTCCTTCACGTCTTTCATTATTAAAACATTTTATGAATCATCTTATTTTTCCACCTAAGCCTCATTCCTTCAGTTCTTCCTACGACAAGCAGAAATAACTTCTTTCATTTCATTCCACCTTCTTTTGTCTCCTGTTTTAAACCTGGTCGGTTTCCCGATATACGTGATCGGAGAATTCGAACGGTGTGCCCTAGCTGTACGAAGAACAGATTTTGCAGCTATCCTTTGTGAGCACTACATTTTGCTAGCTAGATCAAGGTGAGGGTTGACTCAGGGAGTGATGGTGGAAAGTAAGTGTTAGGTTAAGTGAATTTCTTTTCATGATCAAATTACACGACATTCGTATAGAAGGTTTATCAGGAAAATCTTCAGCAATGTAATATTGGCGAACGAAATGGCTTACCTAGGGTGAAGGTGCCTTAGACTGCTTCAAATTACTACCGTTGGGGCCTTACGCACACATATCCTAACGTCCCTTCCACTGATCAAAACAGTCATCAAAGTCTTTTTGGGGGATTGTCATCAGCTGCCTCGTTGCAATCTCCTAGATCTTATCCACATTTCAAAGTTCATTTGAGAAAAATCAAACGAACCAAATTTTTACTGAGCTGACCTCAGTAAATATTAATAATGAATAGAACAATTTAAGCCTATATATGTTCTCCTTCATTCTTTCTATCAAAGATTTCCCCAGCGTTCTTTCACTTTACTTCCTTTTTAAGTGCGACAGAAGTCTCTGTAAGCCAACAGGTTTTTTTGTTCTGACCAAATTTGAATCGGTTAACAACGTCCATAAGGAAGGAAAGACGAAGAGAGTAAATTGAGGAAAAGGAATATTTTTTTCATTTTTTTTTTTTACTTCACACTAAATCATAAAATTTTACTATTGAGTTCTTACTTTATTTTCATATGTAACAACAATAATGGATGTCAATAACCTGACTAAAAATCAGTGACGCCATGCACAAATAACAGTGACACAGTGACGTACGCAAAAAATGATGATGAATTTGCCCCCACCTCTGAAGCCTGACTCATGTTTTTTTTTTTTTTTTTTTTTTTTCAAGTTTACAAATCCCATTTACAGGAAATTCTGATAGCTGAGTTCGAATGGGACACGTAGTTTGAGAATAACAAAGAATAGAGGAATGAATTTTGTTTTGTTTACCTTTTAGAATCAATGAAATAAGGTATACAAAGTGAAATTGAGAAAGAAAGAAAGCAGACTATACAGTGTTTATGATTAAAGTGTACACTTCATATATATATTTTGACTTTTCGTTTTTCCAATGAATTATATTGCATTTCAGATAATATCTTTCGTTTTATTTTTGATACAACATTTTTGGGTTGTTTTTTTTTTGGACAATTAACTTAGAAAAATCTATGGGAAACTAATAGTCTTTATTACAGGAACAAACATTCGTTGAATGTAGCAAAATGCCGTCAAAAATCATATAAACAAGCTTTTGGGGAGAGTCTGCTCTTTCTTCTTATTTTTCTCTACCCGTTTCCTCGCGATTTTGCTCGGTAATTCCCGAGTCAATATAAATTTATTTCTCTTTACTTCGTTTTCCTTTTAGTAACAATTTAGTCCGTTCTGCCATCAGCTTTTATTCTCTTTCCTTTCGTTCTAAAACTAAATCTTTTTGAAACTGCTTAGTGGATTAGATAACTGTGCATTATGTTCTGTTGCTTGTAGTCACTGTTCAAGCTACGTTAAAGAGCTAGGATTTCAAACAGCGATTTTCAAGGTAAGCACCCCCTCCCCCTTGGAAGATTGAAGCCAAACGATCTTTTCCAGACCAATTTCCCTCATTCGACTGAGCTTAGTAAATACCATAGCATAACCTTTTTTTTTCAAATCTTTTTACGACTCTCTTTTCTTCCCGCCTTTTTCGAGTATCTATCGCTTTTTATTTCATGTTCTCACATTGTTTCTTTCTTTTCTTTTTTTCTTTCATCCATCGCAACAGTAGGAGACTTACACTTCTTGCATTTCTCCAAATAACTTTTTCTTTCTTTCTTTCTTTCTTTCTTTCTTTATTTCATTCATTCTTTTTTCTTCTTCTTGAGAAGCAACAGTTCAATACCTTTCACTCTTCCTCGTCACTCTGCCCTTGAGAACATCAGCAGCTTTAATCCCTCGTCATTCATCCAAAAACAACTGGACCCTTTCCCTTTTTTTTTTTTCCAAGGAAGGCCGTTCTACAAATCCACAATCCCCACAAATTCACGTGTCCTTGTATTAAAGAAAACAGTGGGGAAGTGCGGCAAGATAGGATCGGATTATTTTCAATATGCCCCATTCGTGCGTGTCTCCTTTCATTCACACATGCGCAAACCGGTAGAGGGCACGAGGGTTATATACCGACCAATGAAAAAACAGTAGGGATTTATTTCATCCCACGTCTCTTTGATTTAGATATCTTCTTTCTTAGCCTGTCTCTTAGATTAGTCGAAATCAGAATTGGCAGGCGTAAAATGAAGCCTCTTCCCTTTTCGAATGGATAATGCGGCTATCGCTACTATTATTGCAAAATCCTCCTCGTTGGCTTGAAAGGAGGAAACTGGATGGGCGCAAAAATTTTAAAAATTATTTGTAATTTTTTAAAATGAAATAAAAAAACAAGTGAAGAGTTCAGGTCAATGCTGCAGCTCTCTGCATTACTGTACTATCCTGCTTTGTTGATTAATTAAATGCTGCAATTTTCATTTGGTTGATTAAACCACCAAGTTGAAAACAAGTAATGAATATTTCATCGTTTGCAATTTGGAGAGGAACAAGCAGAGAAAAAAAGAGACTCAACAGTACCAAAACAACTGTTGATATTGGTCTTTCGGAATATACGTATTGGATATCATTTCTGTGTTTATTATTGTCATTATTAATCATTAAATAATATTTCCGAAATATCATAGAAACAGTTAAAAAACTCGAATAGCAATGGGCTGGACATGTTGCAATAATACTAGGAGACTGTTTGATACTACGATTCACAACGCGGATCCCAGAGATCATATGCGAAATTGTGAACGACATAAAGTAAGATGGCCTGACGAGCTAGACAGATCCAAAAAGTACTGACTCTGCGATGCCCATAGTAGAGAGATCTGACGAATCTTGAGGGAGTTCTATGAGCAACAATGGACGTTACATATATATATATATATATATATATATATATATATACATATATATACACACATATATATATACATATATGTATATACACATATATACATAAATATGTATGAATATATATATATATATATATATATATATATATATATATATATATATATATATATATATATATATATATATATATAAGTGTGATCACATAATTAAAGTGAAAAAATGTTCGTCGTGCAGGGACCGAACCCAAGTCCACCAGATACTCTGCTATTGTTAACGACGCTATGGCAACGCACGACTTTGAGAAGCACCCTTATATCATCCATTTCTCTTTTTGGAAATGAAGAAATGACTTAAATTAGTGTGCTGAAGATTTGGGGCCATTCCCTCTGAAATGTCATTCAATAAATACCTATTCACCCAATTCGCATTTCTGTCATTATTTGCAAAAAAAATAATGTACAGTACAAATTATAATGTTTGTCTGTCTGCATCCCCAGCCTTGAACAGTGTTTAAACTTTCAAGCAATTCAACTTAACTTGGCATGCATGATTAGTGGACTCTTCTGAACAATTCGGATCAATCGTTTTTTCGAAAAACACATTTTTAAGGATTTAGAGGGTGTTTCTATTCACATGTAACTCTAATGCAAAACTAAACTCATACTTTCTGTTCAATGTACATTTGTGGATTTCATCATTTCATTGTGAAGCTTTTACTTTCATTTTTCTCTCAGTTCTAGGAATTAAGTGTTATTTTGTAATAGATCATATCTAAGCTGAAAAGTATAAAACTGTAAATCATTCGCTTCAGACGAAGCCTTACATACTGTTCACAATGGTCGTAAAATTTAACAACAGTCATCGGAAATGCCGGTATCTGATCGGGTAACAGCACTGAAAATGAACTCAGTGGCTTCAGTTCAAGCTGTGACTGGTACTAATGCACTCTTGGAGAAGGCCTGAATCCGTCTCCTCCACTTAAACGGACCTTCACTCTCTATTCAATATACATACATCGATTCTATTATACCGTGCAACATTTTGTTAAACCGTTTTTTGCCTCTGGGTAATAAGTTTTATTTTCTAATTACTCATGTTCAGAAAGTATCCACAACGTTAATTACTCCCCACCCCAAACTTTGCATTTGCGACCTGAACAATGATAATTTCAAGTATGCTTATTTTCAAATAGACAACGGACAAATTCGTGCATTTTTAATCACATCAGGTGAAAAAAACAAAACAATTACTTATAGATATCGCTGTCTTGGTCACAAAATCATAGTGCGAAGGGAACAACAGCTATTTTCTATATTTTCACTCATAAGTCAGTACAAAATATCACTCATTACCTCAGGAGGAAGAAATAGTGTCGCATGGTGTCATTTATAATAAAACAGCTGGCTCTGAAAATTATTTATTATAAAACAACTGATTTTAACTGAAGCTCTTGAAACATTGGCACTGCTCGGCCAAATTTGGTACTAAATTGGCATAGATACTCAATATACCTTGGAAAGTATAATATTTTGCAAAAAGAAACAGTCAAGGGTTTTAGTGGGTGTTCTCTGTACGATGTCGTTATAATGATAAACTGAATCCTTACTTCCTGTCCATTATACATACATATATTCCATCATGTATTCATTTAGGATATCTGGGTAAGTTTGCGTCTGCAACTCTTCAAAAATTGCTTAAACATTGAGCGGCCCAACCAAATTTGGTACACATTTGGAATGCATACTCAGTGGACTAGGGAAAAGAACTTACACTGTTAGTCTATTCGCAAAAGATATTTAGAGAATTTCAGACGGGATTCATACTGGATGAATCCGCTCAGGAGTGTATATATATATATATATATATATATATATATATATATATATATATATATATATATATATATATATATGAATGGATTCTTGGAAAGTAATTCCACAGCAATAGGAATAAACCCTCCAGTCTGAGCGATGGAATTTTGGGATGAATCAGCTCGTCCATATATATATGTATATATACATATACTATGCTAGTTGTCTCATAAATCTATCAGCTCGGCTTTTAGTTAGGTCTGACACAAGAACATGTGTTGAATATCCTGAATTTACTGCAAGAGTATTAATCTTCTGCGAATCAACCTTGTTTGACCCTATTTCACGTAGATGCAGCATGAGGTTTACGAATTCTGGCTTTGTGCAGCACAAGAACAAGATTGTAGGGTACCCAGAAATGACTGAACAACTCAAAGAATTATAAAAGCATATTGTTTTAGCTGAAATTTTCAAAACATTTTCCATGGATCTCGTCTTCACGTTAAGGCTCACGTTTGGCCCCAAACATGATCTAACGCAACCCTTTCTCAACGAAGACCATCTCGAACATAAGCACTGCAGAAGTTTTGAGACAACTTTGGTTCAATCCACGCCATGTAGTTTGTTTGTTTTTCTCCATGCTTTCACGAGTCAGATGTACATCTGCAAGTCACGGGTATCTTGCTGGGCTTTTTTTTTTTGACTTTGATGACTCTGAAAATGCAAAGGAGAGTGGTCGATGTGTAGTAGAGAAGGAAGCATTTGCCATTACCAATGCCATTCCCAAATCCGAAAAATTCTGAATTCCAAAAACTGCCTGGTTTTCGGATATAGGAGTTTACCTGTATTAATGATTCTACGGCATACCCAATTGGGATTAGCTGGGACTAACTGAAAACGACACAGGTCTAGGATTGTAAGATACTTGGTATGGGTCCAGCTCATTATGATAGTAATGGTCTGGGTAACATGCTTGCTAGATAGAACTCCACGTCAAGGCGCCACTCTAGTTTGGTTCCTATTCAAAGGGCAGAAATGTTTCTTTCTTCAGTAAGTTTCTTACTCATCAAATATTTATTCTAATGACATTTGTTGCTCTAAGACGGTCTGATTTCGAAGTATAGTATCATTTAAGATTATTCCCGGTTGCTTACGTTTTGCTTCCACTTGGACATCAAATTACATGTTGTGAGCGTACAGTGGAGATGAAACTAATACCGTGCGAGTTAGTCTTAGAACCATGAAGAATCTTCTTACTTTGAAGAAAATTCTTTCACAAAATTCCATTACAGATTGAATTACTTTTCAATTCCTCTGTAAACCTTTTTTTCTGACGTCAGCTAACAACTCGATACTTGATATTCAGTGTTCGATGGTATATATGATCACTCCCTTTATATAAACAGGAAACATTAGAAAAAACACATTTCACTAAATTCTTTCCATTTATCAAAGTTTTTTTTTTTTCTTCAACTGTGGCTAACGAGAGACTGGACAACAAAGTCTACGTTTAGTCTTTAAATCATTTAGGGGGATAAGGGTCTTATATGCTGACAAATACGGTATATTATCAAGCTCGAACTTGCTTTCCTCAGGAATAGGTTCACAATCGAAAGATACCCTTTCCCCGTAACTAAACGATCAGAGACTGACAAAGCGATACCCAAGTAGTAGTTTGTTTGTTTATCATAGCATTCTTCTCTTCAATGGACTACTTTGAAAGACAGAAGGGTACCATCTTCCTTAATAATCTACCCTTAGCTTGGAGCCGGAAAATGAATTAATACCTTTCTCAAGGGCATTTTTTCTAACTGATCAAAAAGTACTTCAGCCTGAATATAAATTAGGATCAGCGTTTGCATTTCCATGCCGTTAAGTTTCAACCACTCAATATAGAAGTTAACGCCGTGGTCTTGCAAGCCACTGAGAGTGCGTACCATAGTTATCAGGTGTTTAAGAAATCTGCTCTCAGGTCAAATTTGTCTGAGTTCAACAGATATGTCTATTGTAATAAGGTGGTCCCGAGCTGTTTGCCTGTTTATCGACAATATTACATATGAATTCTATGTTGGGGGCACAGTGCAACGCAGTAATTAATAAGATCACCTCACAGACCGGTATGCAAGTGTAGTTAGATTCTGATTGCCCCTATTCGCGTCATATCGAGCTTAGCATTATATCAATTAGACGCCTTGCTGTAATGAAATAGTTGAAAAGTTATACTAACCTACGATTATCGTTGAAGTGCATTCGATCGTCGTTTCGTTCCATATTATACTCAGCTTGATAAATAAACAATTCTGTTCTCCTAACGATAAAAATGTAAGTGTTAGTTTTAATCTCCTCGGTGACTAACGTCATTTTCAGAAAAGACTGATTGACCTGATACAGCATTTTGCTCGCCAGTGTGAGAACTACGACTTATCTGATGGAAGCGTTAGTACTTCTAGCCTACAATGCAGCCATGAAATAATGGTAGGAATCTCGACTTCAGTCCTGTCTTTCGCGTCATCCTCAGAAATAATTCTATTACTTTATCTTATTTATTTAGTTTATTCGCTGAACGTATTGTCACCTCAGAACGTATTTCAACGACAGTTTTCTCATTGTAGCATTTATACATAAATGTTGCTTATTGATATACGACTTAATCCCCGAGAAAGAACTCACGGATAGATTTAGATTTCTATAAAACAATTTTGGGGAACAAAATACGATGTTCGTTTCATCGGAAGAGTTCATAGTCTCAAATCGTGAGTAGGGAAACATTTTTTTCATCAGGAAATTTCCTGTTTTTTTATCAACGTAATTCTTATCCTTGAGTGGAAGAGTCCAATGTTACGGATAGTAAAGCAATAAAAAGTACCATTTACTATTGAAGTAGATTGATTTGTCATAAGTTGGTAAGTGACCATCGATAAAGGGGGAGTCGAACGAGAATCGGACCTACTGAAAACAACTCGCAAGATTAGCTTGCCAATTATTACTTCAAGAGGTGCATCCTAGTCCATCTTTTTAGTTTTATTTTATGTTATTTATTAACTTAGCAATATTAGACCATCCATTTTAGGAGATAGAACAAGGAAATTACAGTGTTCATTGCATAATTAGATTTGGTAAAGGTATGATATTTTCTACAAGTCCTGATTCTCTCTGCTGCGCACAAAAGATTCTGTTCTTATTAGCAAGGGAATCCTTTGCACGTTACACACATTTTCCTAAGAGTTGTATTACTGAAGAGTTAAACTAGTATTGATCCATCGATTCTTGCCAATTTTTGTTTAAAATCATGTATATATATATATATATATATATATATATATATATATATATATATATATATATATATATATATATATGTGTGTGTGTGTGTGTGTGTGTGTGTATGTATATATATATTTATGCTGGTGCTTTGTGTGTGCGCGTGTGAAAGAGAGAGAGGGAGTTTTAATTATAGAGTTTAAAGTTTTCTGTACGCAGACATCAATCATGGTGTAGTATTTGATGACAAAATTGAGATAGAAATTTGAATCAGAGCAGTCTAAAACCGGCTTTAAATGGACAAATTAAAACTCCAAAGGAGTTATATCAATTATTACGATACGTTTTAAGTATCAAAAAGTTTGTGATGTGTTGGTATCTAGCTAGTTGAGAGGAGTCATATATGAATTTAAATATGCATTAAATATATACCATTTTATGCAGATATATCTTGTTTATGTATGCTATATATGAAATGTGTATCTGGTGTGAATTACCTGGCCTTATGGGCAGTATATATATATATATATATATATATATATATATATATATATATATATATATATATATATATATATATATATATATATATATATATATTCTAGAAAAGCTTTTTAGCTTTAAACAGGGAACCTATAAAAATATTTTTTCCAAGATTGACTGAAATGTCAGCTGGCATAAATCAAGTAAAGCCTTCCAAATGGCGAACTTGAATCTCAGCCATGTCTCACCGGTAAAATATTTCGTCTCTCCGTCTTATGTCTGATCTTTTCCCACTGTGTTCACTGTTCCACGGGCACCGATCGCTTAGCCTTCAGTCCCATATGTTGTCCCTTCTTCTCGCTGTGTACTCTGCACATCTCCATTTCTGTTGCTTAATTTCTTGTACGAAATCCTTCACACTTGCCCTCTCTTGAATCCTAGTTGATAGTTTCTTATCACTGTGATTTATTCCCAACATTCTTCTTCCCATTGATCTCTGTGTTATTATAAGTTGGTTTCCCGAACGGTTTTGTAAGTTCCCAGGTTTCACATCCGTATGACATAGCTGTTAATATGCACTGATTGTATGCTTTACGTTTCAAGCATATTGACAATTTGCTTTTCAGCGTCTCTCTATCTATACCGAATTCTTTTCATTCGTCCGCTTTGTTATGCGCATTCTCATTCCTTAATGTCCAGTGGGGGTGCAGAGTTAAGCGAACAGGGAATAGGATCAACGAACCGATTCCAATTCTAGCTGAGTTGTTTACTTTACTCTTATGCATATAGAAGAAGCGTGCACCTCTCTCTCTCAATGATAAGTCAGGTCAGAGTTGACTACCTGCTGCCGGTACCAAGAGACCAAGTTACGTAAAGAGGAGATAGGCACTGCCAATTAACATCCATTCTCCTAATAGATGCCATGATAGATGAGCTAGGTACATAGTCAGGGTCATGGGATGGATCAAATTCGATTTTATAAGGTGGCAAAATGTACGCGCACTTTATCAGCTCATAAATTATTTACCCAAGAAGATAATTGGCTTTTTTAAATGGACACTGCCCGATATCATAGAATGCATTAAAAATCTCAAATGGCAGTGGACTGGCCATGTTGGAAGAATGGCGGACAACCGATGGATATCGCGACTCACAACATGGATCCCCAGAGATCACATGCGCAACCGAGGCCGGCAGAATATTAGATAGAGAGACGAGCTAGACAAATTCAGAAAGTACTGGCTCCGTGACAGTGAAGTGTGGCGAATCCTGGGGAAGGTTTATGTCAAACGACGGACGTTGAAAGACTACTACTGATGATGATGATGATGATGACGACGACGACGACGACGACGATGATGATGATGATGATGATCTGACTTACTTTTGAACACCTTAAATTGTATCAAAGTGTGACCAAAATTTTGAAACATGATCAATGTCCGGAGACCATTAATTTGTACATAAGCCTTTGGGTCACTCTATAACTTTACACAATTATTCGCTGAATTTTTACCCACAAAACAGTGTAACGTTATATCTATGTATTATGTGGAGGAGCAATTGCTATTTGAGCGTTTATGCATTTTCCACCTTGACCAATTGCCAGTGTTTAAGCCCAGGTGAAAGCTGAGATTTCGAATTTTCATTTCCAAGATGAGAACGAAACAGCAAGTAGAAGTCTAGGTGTAGCATTATTCTGTGCCCTACGATCAATCCTCAACAAGACCAAATAAGTATATATTTATTTATTCAAATGTATGTTTTATACGTGTGTATAAAAACATGTATGTCAACATCTACAGTGATGCGTGCTGAGTCAGATTTGTTGAGTTAAATTAAATCTATTGAATGCTGAACTTTACATTCACCGGAGTTTATAAGAGCATCTGTTTATTAACCAAATTAATGCCATGATGTGATAAGAATACAAACGGGGTGTAAACGATCGGTAAAACTTTTAGAATAGATTATCGAATACCTGGAAATTATCGACTGGACGTTTTAAACATTTTACGTCGTCTCCAATTCTTACATTGCATTTTACATCACGAATCAACTGGCTAAAGGGATATCATTATTATCGTCATTGTCACCTTTTAATCCCTAAGTGACGGGCTTTTAGTGCTTCCTATCCGTGGTCGCTTTCACCTGTTCCCCCCCCCAAGACAATCTTTAGGTCAGAATCCAAATCCCATCACCAGGTGACCTTTCTCCTACATTTTCTTGGGGGAATCTCATATTACGGATCACCAAATGCTGCTGATCGATGGCTTCTCTGAAATGTTTCCAAGCCAATATTATCTCTTCACAAAGAAATTTCTTGTTCGGTAAATACTTGCCGGGTCCTTTGCCAAAAATCGCTATTGCAGATCGTTTGTTCCAGACCTGTGATTGCATAGAATTCTTCTACAAATTAGTTTACAATTCTATGGTTATTTTTATTTTGAAATATTTGTACTTCTCGATGTTTCAGATCGACCAACAAGCATTTAGATGTAATCACGATTTGTGTGGAATTCTAGAATTATAGAATTTCTTAGTATCTTATTCCATTTAGTGACTCTTTATGAATTTTGTATAATCATGGAAAAGCAAATACTTCCTGACTTTCATCACTTTTTTTAGAAAAACAAATCAAATTGAACAATATCTGATTTCTATACTTTTATCAATTTAATTGATTCTTTTTTTTTACTGACAGCTATTTCATTTTGATTTAGGATGGTTCTTAATCTGATCCTATCATAATTCATCAAATGCCTGGCCGTCTGTCAGTATGCTATCACCTACCGCAAGAATCACACAACATGAAATTTCAGTGGGGTACTCTTGTGACCCCGGGGAAGGTTTTTAGCGATTCAGTTTTTGAAAAAATCACCCATCAGAATATGCTTTAGGATGCTGCTCAATGCCCGATAGGAATTCCCCTTGAAAAGGATACATGTGGCTCTGATGTGACGTAGTGTTTTGACGCAACTGGAGTTCGTTTGTATGATTTGAAACGAAATTGTGTGAATGAAAGAAAGAAAGATAAAGAGGGGGAAAGAGAGTGATAGTCCTACACATGGAGATATATATATATATATATATATATATATATATATATAGAGAGAGAGAGAGAGAGAGAGAGAGAGAGAGAGAGAGAGAGATTAGCTCCCCCATACACACATCTTTTTACCCTTTCATCATCTTTTCTTAACATTACGCCCTATTTTCACGCATGAACCCTTTTTTTTTTTTAATCAAACCCATCTTTTTAAGGCCAACCCCCTTTTTAAAAAATCAGCCGCCCGTTTTGGGAACATTAGCCTCACTTTCTTGAAGCGGGAAGCCCTTTGTTTTTTTAGCCCTAAAACGCCACCCGCTTCTAAATATTTTCGCCTATTATTTAACATTAGCAACCAATTTTTCAACATATATCCACTCTTTCCTTCTTCAACATTACACCTTCCCTTTTATGAACATTTGCCTCCTTTTGTAGGGCATTGGCCCCATTTTTTTTTTTTTTAATATTTCTCCCTCTTTTTTTCACGCAGATGCAAATCCCTGTGAAGTCTGGATCAGAGGGCCCAGGATTCACCCTGTGATCAAGTCAAGTACTCTTATGAAGATTTTTGAGGAAGTGCCTTTCATCACACGTTCGCACGTGAGTTTCCCTGCGTCAAACCGACCTTCTGTCACATCCTGTTCTCGTCGGAATTCGGGTTAATAGGCGAACCTCTTTTTTCTTTCAAACTTTATCGAATCCGCACCCACAGAAAATTTCATAGGTTTATATCAGGTAATTTGTGTGGGAGGCAAGTACATAGATGTAGAAAAACTCACAGACGGACTTTTGGCGAGGAATAAGATGTCTTTTAATCGAAACGACGTTTTATCTAGAAGAATTACGTCTCAGCTAGCCGTACAATAGGCTCGATAACCATAGACTCACGTGTGCAGTCCAGACTATTGCCACTTGATTGTTGATGATATAAGTTCTATTAAAGATTTAGTTCAATCACCGTTTATTGAATGATCCAGGATATCATATCCTACATCATTCTTGTCAATGCGGCTACGTACGATAAATAAGAAGTAACTAAGTATTTTAGTTCAAAGCTTCCCAATTTTCACCCAACAAGTATTTTGAATCAATATTTTGGGAGAGACGAAAGTCAGTCTCGATCTTGGGAGGAAAATAACGAAATCCGCCGTTTAAAAGTGACCTATAGGAATGGAAAGGAACTAATTCCAGTTCTCGTCGACACTGTAAACTACATTTTTGTTCGAGGATGATAGGAGAAAGTGATCAGCATTACTGTTTTTAATATACCTCTATAGTGTGTTCTGCCTTTGACACACAACACATAAAACTAACATTTTCCTCCAGCTCAAATAGATTTACTAATAACCATTAATGATTTTCAACTAGCATTTCCATTATCTTCATTCTAGTTGCTTTTCATCGCAACAGCACGGACCGTCAGTCCACGGACGTTAATGAATAGCGCTGAACAGGAACAAAGAATGAGCCCTCGGTAAGATTCTGAGTCTCATCCCTTTCGCCTTGGGAAGATAGTTATCTGTAACAGCTGCACTTCCTCTTGAGCTACAAGAAAACTGAATATCAAACTTGTCTTTGTAGACTTTATCCTTTCAATTTTACACTGATTTTTCGGCACCATATTTGTCGTTGTTTTTATATACGTTACAAGTATTTGTCGTTTTATCATTATCTTTTGTTGTCTAAGATGAAGCATTATTAAGCATAATTAATTTTTGACGAGTATTTACTTATTAAACCATTTGAATACTCTCCTAAACTGATCGCAGTCAATTGCCGTCGTAATCAACAAAATCAACAACTCAGTGCACGATGTCTTCTTTTTTTCACCTATTGTGATTTTTGACTAAACCTCAGTTATGCATGAGAGAAACTTTTATTTTAATTAAATCATTGTAATAACTTTTAATTGGAGTTAAATACTGGACTTCAATCCAACTTTGAAGTAGTTGTCAATTCTGCAGATATTCAAACGAGAAGATATCTTTTTTTGGTTCTGGCATTTTTGTTTTAATTGCTTAAAAAGTGGAACACAACACGAATTTAGGAAAATCTCACAATAGAATTGCTCATTAGATAAAAATTCACTGCTTTACCGCTAATTGATACTGAACTGTCTACATCTCACTGTTCTTTCATCTACTTCTTCCCAGCCATCTTCATGATAATTCAAAGTAACACTTTTTTTTCCTAGTGACCTTTATGAAAATTCAAAGTAACACGTTTTTCTATTGAAAAAATATAATGATGTCACGGTGGCTGCGCATACAAAACGCTACTTACCGCTGTTTCGGCAATTTTAAACTTATTGTTCAGCATCTTAAAGTGGAGTGATATATTTACACTGATGTTTCTGCGATTCTGAAACCGAAAATTCATAAAAACTGCTGAAGCATTGTATAAGAAGTAGACGCTCTTAGTCTAAAGATTTTTTTCTCAATATCGATGCATACAATGTGGGAGGATATAAAAGAATGAATATCAGTATATCTATGCACTTGCTTAAAAAACAGCCTTCGGTGAGCGTTAATCTCGATTTCAAGTCACTTCCTTTTTATTGAATTCATATAAGATTCATATGCAATTTAAAAAAAAAGGAAAACTACTCGATAAGTATCATTTGATATACCTGGAGTTATTTTGCAAGAGAAATTGAATCATTATGATATAGATTTCCTAGGTAAGTGCGACGCAGACTCAGCACAACCATTATTAATTTGAAAATTTGAGGGGGAATTTTTTCATTCTTCAAGTTAGAGCAATCTAACGGTATTGCACAAACAAAAATATCACTACGAAGTGCATCTTTTACAGGGTAATGGTAACAGAAATACACAAAAGGACAGAAATGGAGAAAAAAATTATATTTTGGAACAGAATGATACTTCCTTGATCTTGTAAAGAATATTTCCTTACAAAATTATGTGGATATTGTTCAGTTTTCTTTCAGTAATAAAAAGTATCATTATTTCACGCGTATTATTATTCTATGCAGGAATTATAATTCCTTTAATTTCTTTTCCTCTTTCAACATCGATATGGGTTTTTCCAGCTTTTATAACAAAAACACAAAAATGCATTTAAAAGAAGAAGTAAAAAATTATAATATTACCAAGGTGATAGCGAAGTCAGATCCCACATTATCATTACTGTTTGGGAAATTGGATTGGAAATTGCTTTATTCTTCAGGTTGAAGCATATTGCTCCAACAAACACGTCGCTACTGCGTACTGTTTCTTTATTGTGTCTCGGTAACAAACCCATAAACAGGAATGGGATAATTATGATATATATATATATATATATATATATATATATATATATATATATATATATATATATATATATATATGCGCGTGTGTTTGTGTGAAAGAGAGAGAGTGTATAAGTGTATGTCTGCGTGTTTGTGTTGTATTCTAGACACGCTAGTCAGGGTCTGTTTTATAACGGAATAAAAAGAAGTCTCTGATGTAGAAACATTACCACTCTATCATTGCTTTCTACAAATAGAAATTCCATTGACAGGAATGGAAAGAAAAACAATTTAAAACTCAACTGCGTTGTAGCATCATCAACAAGATAATTCAATTTCAAATACATGCTGCTGTGAAAACAACAAAAACAACTCAATAATGTGCGATTTAAATTAACTGACCTGATGACAATGTCCAATCTGGAAAGACTTCATTTTTTTTTTAAATTGATTGCTCGTGCCGACAAAGAAGTCCTGTGTACTGTGGTATTTTTCCCTCGTGCTTTTCCCCACCGTTAGCCTACAGATTTATTGATTTACTTTCGTATACATACATAGTTACACGGCAAATTACTTTCATTCTGTAGCAAATATCAATATATGCATGCGCAGGAATATATAACTCAATAGATATTCGTTGTAAGTTGATTATGAAACAGTTGCTGTGATAGAAAGCTGTATAAATTAGGCGATGCCAATTGTGAAGAAATCTTTTGTTGTGAAACCCTGGTATTTCTAAATTTAAAAAAATGTACACATTTAGTAACATATCATCAAGAGTAAAACTGAAATCATTTGTAGACAAAAAAATTAAACCCGTTGGTTCCTGCAAGAAGCCACTTTCTCATAGAGTCTACCGAATCACCTTTCACCAAACTTTTATCTCTATATTTTCTCAACTTCTTTCGAATCATTAACCTGATTCTAACTTTTTTTCAGTGTAAACACATTGTTCCCCATAGCGTATAATTCCACGGGTTTGTCTTGTTATTGAGTCTATAATGTTTGTGATTCCCTTTGCGTAGATTGAGAGGGATTGTGCCACCAGTGAAGACGATACATTTTCTTCAGAAGATTAGCTCAAGACAAGGAAACTAACATTGTATTTCCGACTACTTTTTTATGGTTATTTTTCAATTTATTCCAAATTGTTTCACTCGTGCACCTTCTAGCCTTCATCAGTTGTCTATTGTGATCTGGAATGTTGTCGAATCTTCATCATGTTGACAATGCGCATCCCGTCTCATACATGATGCGTATATGAGAGTGGGTGCGCATACTATCACCAGAAAAAGACCCTCCGATGGCAATTAAGACGCAGAAGCCAGAAAGGCTTTGGTCAAACCACGACATTACTCGTCGCACAATTTGAACTGTCAGAAAACTGATGATGATGATGATGATGATGATGAAGCAAGAAGAAAAAATTTCCCAAAAAGAAAGAAAGCTATGAATCATCATCATCATCATCATCATCATCATCATCATCATCGATCTTTTATCGTCAGTCGTTGGACATAGACCTCCCCTAGGATTCGTCACAATTCACTATAAAGGGCGTCGCGGAGCCAGTATTTCTTGAATCTGTCAAGTTCATCACTCCATTTTCTGTTCTCTCGGCCTCGGTTTCTTATGGGATCCATGTTGTGAGTTGTGATGTCCATCGGTTGTCTTTCATTCTTGCAACATGGCCTGTCCATTGCTATTTTAGTTTGTTAATTGTTGTTTATGATGTTTCGGACTCCCGTTTTCTTCCCTATGTACTGTGGTCTCTCCATGTAAGGTTGAGCATGATTCTCTAATGTGCACGCTGCATGCTTCTCAGTTTGTAGGTTTGTTTCTTAGTTAGGTTCCATGTTTCATCTCCAAAAGTGACTATCGGGAGAATGCATTGGTTGTATACTCTTCTTTTCAGGATTATTGGGATCATCTGGTTTTTGAAAGTTGAGCTTGCTCTACCGAAGGGTTGCAATCCCAGAGTAATTCTTTGCTTGATTTCCTCATCTTTTGAGGATCTCATGGAGATTCGTTGTCCTAGGTTGATGTAGTGGTATATCTCGTTGAGTTTTACATCCATCTTGATAGTTGAAAAACGAACAAAAAAGAATGTTTCGGAGAGGAAAATAGTTCAAAAGATAAAGAAGAAAAAAAAAATAAAGGGATTACAGAAAGAAAGAAACGACGAATTGAAAGGGAGGATAGATGATTAGAGAAAAGGGACACGAGGGGAAAGAAGAATAAATTGCAAAGTTAGATAGTTCCTCTACTTTAGTCCGGCACAAGGTGACCTAAGCAAAGTACCCTGCTAGAAACAAACTCACCTCACTTGCCATGGCTTGCAAGACTACCCTGATAGCCACTGATCTGTCGTGGAAGCTTCAGGTGAATATAAATAAAAGAAAGTAGGAAGGAAATCGCTGGAGGAACACAGGTAAGCGGGGGCGGGGAACGATGAATCACAAAAAAAGGATTACAAGGTGAGAGGAATAGAAAAAAACTCAAAAAGAAAAATCATCATCATCATCATCATCAGTCGTTGGACTAGGACCTTCCCTGGGATTCGCCAAACCTTTATATCGTGGGTGTTGCGGAGCTAGTATCTTCTGAATATGTCCAGTTAATCCTTCCATCTTGTGTTCTACCGGCCTTGGTTGCGCATGTAATCCCTGGGGGGTCCATATTGTGAGTCGCGATGTCCATTGGTTGTTAGCCATTCTTGAAACATGACCTGCCCATTGCCACTGATATATTCTATAATGTCACAGATTCCTGCTTTCTCTGATATACTGTGTTATTTTGTGATCTCGCCATGAAATGTAGAGCATGATTCTCTCATATGCTCATTGCATGCTTCTCAATTTGAGGGTCTGCCTCTAGGTTAGGTTCCATGTTTCAGTTCTAGAAGTAACAATCGGGATGATGTATTGGTTGTATACACTTCTTTTTAGGATTAATGATATCTTCTTGTTTTTGAAAGTTGAACTCGCTTTGCCGAAACCTTGCCAGCCTAGAGTGGTTATTTACTTAATTCCTTCTTTTGGGAGTTTCGTGGAGATTCGTTGTCCTAGGTAGATGTAGTGGTCTTTTTCTGCAGTTTTGTGTCTTCGATTTTGACGGTTGTGTTATTTTTTTCCGACTTGATGGTCGCACATGACCTTCTTTTTACTGAAAAAAAAGGTAAATCTGAAGAGATTGAATCAAAGTATAGATGAAGAAGACAAAAATGACGAAGTGGACGAACAAGAAGAGCGAGAACAAGAGGAAAGAAAGTTGGAAGAAAAAGGACAAAATAAAATAGTCAGAAAAGAAGACTGAGAAGAAAAGAGTGAGAAATAAAATTAAAAATAAAAACAGAAAAAAGTGCAAAGAGACTGTGAGAAAAGAAAAGAAAAGAGAATAGACAAAAGAAACATACACTGAATGAAAGATCGAGAAAAAAGGGAAGGAGAAAAAAAAAGAAAAAGAATGAGACATAGAAAAGAAGGGTCAAGGAATAGTGAAAAAAATGAAAAAAAAAAACAATGGGAGAAAGAAGAGCATAAGAAAAGAATTAAAAAAGTACAAAAGAAAAATACACTAAATGAAGAAGGGGAAGGAGGAGGAGAGTAAAAAAACTATAATGAACGGATTGAAGGAGAAAAAAAATGATCATAAAAATTCTAAGGACAAGAAGATAGTTTCCCCGAGTAAAGCTATTTGACATTCTTTATCTGTGGAAAAAAAAGAGGAATCGGAAGATATGAGAAAAGATAATGAAGAACCCATCGACGGAGTCTGGTACGTACAATACTCACACAAAATACGATGGGAAAACAAAAATTCATGACGAGCATTATCTGACAGAACAATTGTCTTACCGCCAAACTTGAAGCTGTGATGTCGATATATACCTGTAGATTTGATGATGTCGATTGGAATTCTCATCACAAAACACACACACTTTAGCAATTTGTTAACAAAAAGAGATTATTTTGGCAAAATGATATGCTTTTTCAATTTATAACATAATATTACATTCAGGGAGATATTGCCAGTGATACATAGTCTTCTCAAAAATACCATCATATCTATAAATACTTACTTGTGTGTGTGTGTGCGCGCTGAGACAAAAATTACTATCTGTAATACTTATATGATTGTGCCCCTCTTTCTCTTTTTTTCTCATTTTATTTCATTTTATTCTTCAAAGACGAGTTGCACTACTCAAATAACTTTTATATAATTATTTATCGAACTTGGCTTAGTTTTTGAACAAGGCTACGAGCATGGGACAGTCAGGGAGGATCTATGTCTGTACATTTGCAACGGTCTGCGGCAGGCTCTTATGCACGATCGTAGAAATCTTGATCAAGGATATTTGGCTGAATATGTCGAAATAAAACTTTTTTTTGCCTTTAAACAGAGGCGGCACATGGAGCCCTCAGGACCCATGAGTGAGGTTAGCATCAGAGCTCGAAGGAAAATCGAAAAATTTCAATATATTTGTATTTTAGAAAAGAAATAATATGAAAAAAAGCTGAAATTACAGCATGGAATAAGCACATTCATAAGCAAAGACAGTATGTTCAAAAATATTTGTTTTATATCTTTGTATATGTTTGTGTGTATGTGCAGAATCCATTAGAAGACTCAAATGGCAATGGGCTGGTCATGTTGCAAGAATGGCTGACAACCAATGAACACCATGATTCATAACGTGGATCCCCAAAGATCAAATGCAAAGCTAAGGTTGGTAGAATACAAGATGGAGAGACGAACTAAACAATTTCAGAAGTACTGGCTCCCCGACACCCTTGATAAAAAAAAGTATAGCTAATCCCGGGGAATGTCTATGTCCAACGACGAACACTAAGCTGATGATGATAGCAAAATGATTATATCGTACATTGAAATATAGCGAAACAGTGTGGAAATCACCTAGATTTGTTTTATTCATCAAGTTATAGAAAATGGGGGGTTCACCATCAAGAAACTACATACCATGTACAGCATTTGCTGGGTTACAGTTATAGATACATTGCAATACACGTTCTCAAACACACACAAACACACACACACACACACACACACACACACACACACATATATATATATATATATATATATATATATATATATATATATATATATATATAATGGGAAAATATCAATGTATATCGTTCAACAAAATTTTCTGTCTTGATGAATGATAATTTCATTGATCAAACATTATACGGTGAAAACTTCTCATTAAATCCAGATAATAATTACGTGCTGGGCTGCTGATTTGTTGAATCACCTTGGTGTATATATATATATATATATATATATATATATATATATATATATATATATATATATATATATATATATATATACATATATATATATATATATATATATATATATATATATATATATGTATGTGTGTGTGTATATATATATATATATATATATATATATGTGTGTGTTTGTGTATATATATATGTGTGTGTGTGTGTGTGTGTGTGTGTGTGTGTGTGAATTGTAATAAGCATTTCAGGATTCTTGGGTTATTTGGAATCAGCAACATCTAAAATTGAATACCTCTATAACTCTGAGAAGGATTATTAACATTCCAAATAACGATCTGTACGAAAAAAGTCAAAGGAAACTCATTTTTCTCCGATAGAATGCGTAGTTGCTGGCAATAAGATATTTCTAGTCTATCTCTCCGGATGCAAATTCAAAAAAAACCTCTTCAATCTTCTGTCGTTGATTCAAACATTCTTGTTCATGCGCCGAGAAGAAAACGGAAAAGTATTCACAGTCAATTTTTAAATTTGGGATACAACTGCGTATAACGACAGGAGAAAGCAAGGGAGGTTGAGGGCACTTTTGGGAGTGAAGCAGGGAGTCAATAGTAATAGAGTGATAAGGATTACCCCGGGAGGTTGAGAAATAATTGCATAGTAGGCTTAGGTTTTTCTTGTTTGGTGTTATACAATCATCTTTGGAAACGAATTCTAAACATATCTCAGAACGGTACCCGTTAATGTCAACATAAATTGTGCTTAATTTCTTTTTGCGTGAAAAGACCGTGACAGTCGTTGTTCTTTTGAAATCTATCCGTACAGAGAGAGGGCAAATATATTATCTGACCTCTGAAGAAAGACACAACATGAAGAGGAAACGCTGGAGAGAGAAAGAGAAATAAGGAAAAAGGACCAAAACTCATTTAATAAGAACGGATAGAGTAACGAGAACCTTATCCAGAGCATTCAGGGATTTGGGGTTTTTTTGTTTTTTTTTCTTGCTTTTTATTCTCAAACGTTCCCAGCCATTTTGAAGAGTCACAACTTTCAGAATAATCATCTTGTCGGGTTACTTAGAATACAGAATAACTTACTGACGTGTTATCTGAACTCATTTACTCCCCAAAACCAACAACGAAAAGCAATTGTACGCGATGGTGTGGGAAGCGGGGGTTTGATTTATTCCTGCTTAAATTTGAAACGAAACTGATACGTTCAGAAACCTGGAGAAGGCATGGATAGGAATCATATTCTACAGAAATACTGCTTTATAAAAGAAAACTGGATGATTCCAAATTTGGTTAACTTTGGTTGGAAACAGAGTAACATAGTAGTGCAGCATGGAAAATAGAATTAGCAAACCGAACTTGAATTTCGTTTGAGTCTACTTACGTAACTTAATATTCCCGGACGGTCACTCATTAGAACAATGACCAGGCTTGACATGGCTCAACTTCGGTGATCTTACAAGAAAGGGTGTATCCAACTTGATTTTATCGTACACACAATAGTTGGTCCCAAGCCCGGTTGAGAAAAGTCAAGGGGTTGGTGTCGGGCCAACTCCTCGCACCCGTGAAACACTATAATTGCAACAGAACCAATCTACAAATTCCTTATCGTTTAAAATGGAGACATTGCTTAATATGCCTTATTGTTTGAGATCCCTTTGATTAGATCTTCGGCAGGAAACGAAGCTGCGAGCGAAAGCCCATATATTCAGACTCTTTCCTCAGTTAGTAGCTTTATCTAAAAGAGATGGTATTTTGATTTCATTAAGGTCAGCTCCCCATCAGAACGAAGCAAAATATCTTCCCTTTTACTTACACCACGGTTATCAATAATTATCCATCATTAAGAACAATTTCGGACCTCCCTCACGATTAATTATCCTTATGCCCGATGCTAAACCAACGCTGAACAATTCGCACTATCATAATGTTAAGTCCAAATGTTTTGTAGGCGTTAG
Organism: Thysanoteuthis rhombus; assembly: GCA_963457665.1. Lineage (NCBI taxonomy): Eukaryota > Metazoa > Mollusca > Cephalopoda > Oegopsida > Thysanoteuthidae > Thysanoteuthis > Thysanoteuthis major. Next base: position 62,519,053 of record OY735200.1, read on the forward strand.
CAATCATTTGAGCAGCCCTGTGTCAATTTGAATTGCAATGTAGACGCATTGCTTCCACAGAAATGTAATTACATTGGTAAATCTTCCACTTTTATTATTCTCTCTAGGCAATAACACCCGGCATTGCCAGGGGGCACCTGCAAATATAACAACATTGTTTCCCTTTGCTTTAGACCCCTGAAACAGAGAATTAGTTCCCACAAGCTTCTAACACCTAGAAGTGAAAAAATGGCCATGACCGAACTCAACTCCAGGGAGTGGGAAAAGGTTCGCCGTTGATTTTGTCACCCAAAAGAGAGAGAAGACATTCACCCATCCCGATTTTGACCCCTAAAAGTAGGGAGGAAAGACCTGCCGGCTTATTACATCCCTGAAGCGATTTTTCCCCCCTAAAACAGAAGAAATGGTTTACCCAAGCAGATGACTAGTGTGATTGCGGTAATCTCTGTCTTGTAAACTTTTCTATTTCATTACGCCATCTTTTGTCTTATCTTATCCTACTGCGTTTATCGTCCCATAGACATCAATCTAAGAGTGAAATAAAAAAAACATTATCCAAATTTCAAACCCTAAAATCAAAAAAAAATCTCGCCGATTTTGACCCCTAAAAGTGATGAATAGAATTTCCTCCCATAATATCTGCATAATCTTTAATCTCTGATAACCGAGAGATTGATCAATATTTTTAAAAAAAGAGCTTACCAAAAATCGCGTCGTCAGAATGTAAAAGGGAGGGGTCTATTTCTTTTTATGCGTTTTACTTCAATAGTAGGAAATGAAAAGAAAAAACTATAACAAGATAGGAATTGAGAAACAGTTCAATTTATTCCGCCCATGAACACGCGAACGTAAACAGAGGGAATGAATAGATAGATGGATAGATGGATCGATAGATATGAACGGTAAATCCTTAGTTGTTTTTTTTTTTCTGTATGGAAAAAAATGAAATTATTTTTGAATTTCTAGTAAACAAAAAAATCTGTCCCTCAATTTTGACCAATAAAAATAAAATAAAAAATTCTCTACGATTTTATCTACTAAAAAGTGAAAAATGAAAGCTAATTACAACTATTTGAAAACTATGAAAGAAAAAAAACTTGCAAGTTGTAGTGTCGTCAGAATGTGAATTCAGCTAAAGGAAATCCTTCAAAAAATAAGTGCTGACGGAATAAGTATTTTCTTAAATGACACTACGGCGTTTGCCAATTGAAACACAAAATGCGGATATACCCTGGCATGATGGTAATGTAGTAAATAGAACCTCCTCCTCAAAGTCCCCAGAAATGAGACAAATGACCACGGGTTTCTGAAGGTTTTTGTATGAGTATTTTAGGGATACCTTGAATACTTATATCCGGCTGCAATGCACCGTTTGAGAAGTTAAGGAGAACGTAGTCATAAACTTTCACAAACAAAATTATAGATGACATAAAGGGGCGATATTTCATGTGTAACAACATAAAATCATAGACGGATATTACTCTTAACAGTGCAATCATAACAGGTTCTTTCACAATTCGTCACTATATGAAGTGGAAACTACGGGACTATGCTTAAGTAGAGAAAATATTTAATGATGTGTCGACTCAAGACCATCTAGCTGAACGTTTGGGGGGCGTTTGATCAGCTCAACTATTCTAGGGAAACGCCGTGGTTTATCAAAACATATTCTCCAATTAGAAACGGTCAACAGAGATTTTTAGTTTTTCAAGTTAATCTTTCTAGCTATGGATGGATGTTTTGAGGCGAACGAGATGCACAAACGAGGTTTGAAAATTTAAACATTTAGTCCTTAATAAGTCTATGAAAAAAAATTTTTTTTGGTTTTATTTTCTTTCAATTTATGCTTTTTCAGTAATCACTGCCCAACAAAAGGTGAGAGAAGTAACTTATTCATTGATAATTTTTTTTTCATTTTTTAATTGCTCACCCCAAACACAGCATGCTCCCAAAATACGTCATCCACAGGCCGGTTTCTATTGAGTGATTAACCAGACATGCCTTTTATTTCTCCAGGTTGGAGTTGGTTCCCTGCAAAAACAGCATGCATCGGTGCAATTATTCAAACGAGGATATTTCTTTTCAAAAACATCTATTGAGAATATAACGATCTTGCTTCAAGAAGAAACATGATCGAAAGGTAATACGTAGTGAGGTTGGAGAAAAGGAAGATGGCAAATTAAAAAGCCACTTAAGTTTGGGGTAGAAAAAAAAGGAGAAACACATGGTTCGTGATGTCATTTTCAAAATGGAAATATTGAAACGTTTGGAAAAGCTGAAACATTATTAAAAGAAAACCTCATACACTCGTACACACATATATATATATATATATATATATATATATATATATATATATATATATATATATATATATATATATATATATATATATATGTATGTATGTATATACTTATTTGAAATGATCTCACGTCATTGTACTGTTAATATATCACTTGGCCTAGACAGCGTAAATAGAATAAACAGCGACTACCCTATTGGTCACAGATTCGATTCTTGTAGTAACCCCATTTTCTCTAATTGTTTATTCTATTTACGCTGTTTAGGGCAAGTGATAGAATTAACCAAGTAATGACTGGAGATTATTTCAATATCTATATCTATTTATCTATCTATATATCTATATCTATATCTATATCCATATCTATCTATCTATCTATATATATATATATATATATATATATATATATATATATATATATATATTTATATATAGTCGTGTATGGGTCTTATTGTTTTCTCCGTGTGTGCATACATAGGCATGGGTGCATGAATTTACAATTATATATGTGCGTGGTTGTATATGCACATACAATTACACACTCATGTAATTATTTCAACTTTTAACATACATTTATCCGTGAGGTTACTTATGAGTATCATTACAGGTTTTTTGTTGTTGTTGTTTTTTGTATGGAAAAACTTTCAAGTTTGCTTACATCAAAATACTTACTGCTTTGTATATTTTTATGAAATTATGCAAATTCAAAAATGTATGCATATATACATATTTTACGATAATGATTTTTTTTATCGAATAGAAAACATAATTTTTTTTTCTTTATTCCCGTCAGGTATTAACTTTGATAGATGAGGTTAGCTAAAAGAAACAAGTAAAATGTATCGCTTGATTAGTAGAGACATCAGCCTGTGTTATTGAGTAGGTATCCGTTTTTGACTGAAGCAGTTGGTGCAATCAACTGTTCAAAAGAATTGCCATCGGTGCCTGATAAAAAATGCTGAAAAAATATCAACTCTTTAAACGTTTGGTTGATTATTTTCGTTGGTAGAACAATGGGAAGGACGAATAAACTTTTAACTTGAGTAACTGGATGACAATGTATAATGAAAGCGTTGGAAAAAATGCGTTGAAAAAGATAAGTATTCATCGTTTATCACTTCGGGACAGCTTCAGAGAACGAGTCGTTGGTAACCGATGACTAAAGTCTTTGAAACGCAGTCAAAAATTTTCAAGATTCATTTTGATTGTATAATCTTTATTGATTATAACGCAATTGTATTCAGTATTTATGGAAACTAAATGCATTGCTTAAAGTGAAATGTTGATAACTATATGGTTTAATTTAGATATACGCTGAGGTGTAAATTTGAAAATAGAACGGTAAATATCACTCAGCATATCATTATTGATATCACAATTCTAACGAGCACACATATAATTACGTTTGAGATTATTTCCATTTTAGATGTATTCAAATATATATGAATATACATATATGTGTATGATATATATATATATATATATATGTGTGTGTGTGTGTGTGTGTGTGTATGTGTGTGTGTGTGTGTTTATATAAATATAAGTATAAGTATGTATATGTGAATATATACATATATATATATATACATATATATATATATATATATATATATATATATACATAAGAGCTTATACGTGTGTGTGTATACGTATGCGTGTGTACATAAGCATGTAAGGAGAAAAAGGACAAGAGATGGAGCAAAAGACATCGATTGGTACCCATAGTACAGTAAATGCAGTAGGAAGAGATCAGACACAAGATGGAGTGATAATATAGAAAGGTTTAGCGGTGAAGCATGACAGAGATTACTGCAATCACGCTAGCCACGTAGGGGGTGGAAGAAGCCTTAGTCTTGCGGTAGACTGAGAACGTCTGTTGTTGATGATGATGGGTGTGATGATGATGATGATGATGACAAGGAGGATTATACATACATAACTTTTATGTATGCATTTTTCATATAGCGTGATGTATATATGTATACATATATATATATATATATATATATACATATATATATACATATATATATATATATATATATATATGTACATATATATATATATACATATATATATATATATATATATATATATATATATATATACATATGCATGTGTGTGCGTGTGTGAGAATGTATGCATCAATGTATGTGTGTATAATGAATTACAGAAATATACAGATAAATTAAACGGATTAATGCAGATATAGAGATTCACCAATAAGTTCTTAGCCTGGCACATATTTATCGGCAGAATTCCGATCCGGAATGTTCATTGTATAATGTTTGATCTTTGTGAATATTATTGTGAAAATTTCAATATGTATATATATTTTAGAAAAGAAATAATATGAAAAAAAACTGAAATTACTGCTTGGAATAAGCGCATTCATAAGCAAAGACAGTATGTTCAAAAAATATTTGCTGCACATCATCGTGTATGCTCGTGTGTATGAGCAAAATCCATTAAAAGACTCAAGTGGCAATGGGCTGTCCATATAGTAAGAATGGCATGCAACTGATATGGACATCATGACTCACGACATGGGTCCTCAGAGATCACATGTGCAACCGAGACCGGCAGAGTACTTGATGGAGAGACGAGCTAGCCAAAGCCAGAAAGTACTGGCTCCACAACGCCCACGATAGAGAAGTACGGCTAATCCTGGGGAAGGTCTATGCCCAATGACGGTTGATGATGATGATGATGCAACTTTCAAGAACAAAAAGATCCCATTAGTCGTAAAAAGAAGGGTATACAACCAACACATCATCCAGATAGATTGAGCTGAAACATAGAACTTAACCAAGAGACTAGCACAGAAACTGAAGAGCATACAATGTGCACATCAAAGAATCATTCTCAACCTAATGGAGAAATCATAAAACAGTGCAATACATCAAGGAGAAAACAGTAAAATCAAATGGCAATTGACTGGTCATGTTGCAAGAATGGCAGACAACTGAGGGACATGACGACTCACCACACGGATCCCTAGAGATCATATGTGCAATCGAGGCCGGCAGAATAAAAGATGGAGAGACCAACTGGACAAATTCAGAAAGTAGTGGTCACGCAACGCCAATGATAGAGATGTGTGGTGAATCATGAAGGAGGTCTATGTCCCAAGACGGAGAGATGGAGAGACCAACTGGACAAATTCAAAAAGTAGTGGTCACACAACACCGATGATAGAGATGTGTGGCGAATCATGAAGGAGGTTTATGTCCCAAGACAGATTATAGAGGATTGATAACGATGATGATATTAGCAAACCATGGTGAGATGTAGACACACTATGCACACAGTCACGTATATACATTTGGGCATTAGGGTATGTTGATTTTTCATTTATGAAAAATCAACATTGGATAAGCCTACCTCATCATCAGCCCTAGCAGCCTTTTAGTGTTTGTCGTTGAACATAGACCCTCCGAAAGATTCGCCTGACCTCTCTCTCATTGGCGTCAGAGGGCCACTATATTTGAATTTATCCAGTTGATCACACCATCCCATTTCCTGTCGGCCACAGTTCCATATATGATCTGTAGGGATCCATGTTGTGAATCGTGATGTCCAACGGTTGTCTAACTTTCTTGCAACCTGCCCATCCCATTGCCATTTTAGTTTTCTAATGGATTCAATGATATTGTGGACTCCTGTCTTCTCTTTAGTATGCTATGATCTCTCTATGTGGGGTTAAGGGTGATTCTCTTTTGTGCACGTTGTGCGTGATTCTCAGTTTGTGGGTCAATCACATAAGCTTCCATGTTTCATCTCCATTGGTTATAATCGGAAAGAGTTAAGGTGAGTTGATATCTCATTGCCTGACGCTTATTGAAAGGGTGCAGAGTCTTCACAAAGTCTGATGAAGGAACTGTTGTGTCGGTAGATCAGTTGCAATTCTCTTACATACGGAGTTTATGCCTCGTTGTACGATAGCATCTATGACTGGTCGAGTAGTCTTTTCTGAAGCCAGCTTGTTCCCATGGTCACATTTTCATCCAGCGTTTTGGTAATTCGGTTGGTGATCATTTTTGTAATAAGTTTGTAGATGCAGTTGAATGAGATTATAGGTCAGTAATGATCTTTTGGATTTCCTTTTTTACGTAACAGTGATGTTCTAATCTTCTGTGACTACTTTGTTTGAGGCATAAGTTGAAAAGAATGCCGTAGTTTCTTAGCGATGACTTTACCAGCTTCTTTGAGTAGGTTGATGGTGATGATATCAAGTCGAAGGGCCTTCTTTTTTTCGTTTGTTTAATGGCTTGCTCCCTTCCCCGTGGAGTAACTTCTGGGAAATTATGGAACAGGTTATTATTTTACTTTTATGTATTGTTCATAGTTCCGTGTCTTTTGTTTGAAGGAATAAAGGGGTTTTTTTTAGAATTCCTGGTCCCGTTCAACAGTTTGGTCCCTGTCAGTTGATAGGTCTCCATTTTCTTGGAGTAAACTAGTTATTTGGTTTCTTCCCGTACAGAGAGATTTTTGATAGTTTTGAAGGCCTTACATCCTTCGAGAATGCTTTTGGTAAGTGCTGTCCTGTATCTCCAAGTATATTATCTTCGTTTCTTTTATTTTCTCATGTTGTTGTCTGTGTCTTGAGGTTTCTGAGTTTTTCCCTGAATTTCGTCTTTTCTTCTGGGAGTTGATGATACTGATGGTTTGTTTGCTCTTTGGCTTAAACATATTAGCAGACAGTTTGTTGTATTGTTGTTGAGTTCGTTGATGTTCTCTTCTGGTTCGGTGAAGAGTTCATACCAATTTTCAGTTCCAGCTCAAAGGATCCGGTGAACACTTTTTTTTTGTTTTTTAGTAGGAGGGTAACGTGATAGAAACTGATAACAACACTTACACACTAGCTTTTATGATCATTCGAAGATTGTCTGGGGAAATGCATGAAAAAATCTTCATTTCTGGAAGGTTTGGTCGAAAAATCTTGCAGTTTTAACGATAAATCCAGAAAAAATTGCTATTTCTTTTGAGTATGATAGAAAATATCGGATAAATGCATAATGATATATATATATATATATATATATATATATATATATATATATGTATGTGTGTGTGTGTGTGTGTGTGTGTATGTATGTATGTATGTATGTATCCGATGAAAGAAGATGTTCGTGTATCTTTAATTAAAATTCTATTTATTTTCATTTCTGCAATAATTTATGTAAACTGAACTGAAGTTTTAAATAAAGGCTTCTTTTGTTAAAACGGAAAAAATTGGTGCTACGTGACGGTTTTACGAACATCAGAGGCTACAAAGAAAGAATGAGACAACCAATAAAACAGAATACATGAAGGCTATCAAAATTTACGGCCGTTAATATTTATTGCACGGTAAAACAAGTAATATTTATGTTTTCATTCCTTTTTGTGTTATTCAAACCAGCAAAAAATTACACCCGTTTGGTAAATGTAGAATATAAAAATGATAATTAAAGACTATCAAACGAATTCCCAAAAACAATTTTTCAGTGAAGAGATTTACAATCATAGAAAGGAGGGCGAAAAGGGAAAATACCATACTCTACAGACTCATTTTAACGATCGAGAGGGAATTTGTTGCACACACAATCTAAAAGTTATCGTTCCTAAATATACATATATATATAAGTGATAAAAACATGAACATTTTTTTAGAAATATTTCTAAAAATAAAAAAAGTAAAAAAGAAACATGCGTACAAAAATGGTAAATATTTACCAAGACTCGTTCTATTTGCTAAAATCAATTAAAGAAGAAAAAAAACAGTTTAAAAGATTTCTCCCTGTTGTGTTTACGACACTCTCCATTTCGGCGATCCAACGACTTGGATATTTAACTCTTTGAAGTAATCTCCTCAAATGACTGTAAAAGCTAGGAATAAATATACTTTGTGCCTTTATCTAGCCTCTACTATCTGAACTAGCTAGAGGCTACGGTTAGAAAATCGACCAACCCTAGTGGGCATATCATTTATATACACACACATATTGAAAGCCTATGACAAGTTTGGCAGTGACTTAAACATCTTTTCACACCTGTTACTGCTTGGGTGGTAGATTTTGGACGGTGTTTTATTAAATAACCACCTTCCAACCCTCCTTTTCATTACTCGTTGTGGCTTAACAGAGACAGCGCATTTCAGTATCGAGATATGTAGGAAGGATAGATTCATGCCTTTCTCAGATATACAGATTTCTCTCGGTTTACAAAAGTTCACTTTACAACAATTCTTTTTTACGATATACCTCAGACGATTATAACTTTGAACGGTGTTTGGGAGCATCAGTACAATATATTGATTTATTTAGTGCATCTGTTTGCAAGATTTGTCCAAAGGTATCAGAAAAGCCTAAAATACCCAGTAAAGGTATAAAACCGGCTAGCACGGAAGAAGGTTATGGCGTGGAAACTGAACGTTAAAAAAAAAATTACTTATAGTTTTATGATAATTACTTCTTCGATTAACGCTATTTCAGCTTACGAAATGTTTCACAGAAACTGTCTTCTTCAGGATAGCAGAGAGAGTATGTATTAATGCTTGGTTGATATAGAGAACCTAAGCCGAAATTCGAACTCGATTCAGTTTTCCGTCTTGGTAACCGTTACAGTACTATGCGCCTTTACATACGCATAATATATATATATATATATATATATATATGTGTGTGTGTGTGTGTGCGTATATACAACCATTCCATCTGCAGGCGAACTCACACTCACACATCCACATACGCACATACACGCATGTATAACTGACGCTTTCTTAACTTTGCATTCGTATGCGCAAGAGTCTTGAGAAAAATTTGACTTTACATTTTAGTGTATATATGTGCATTGCGATAAATAATGTAGTTGTGTGTGTGTGTGTGTGTGTGCGTTTAGCCACGCATTCATTGCCTTGGTTTTTTTTGTGTATATCTTAAACACATTACCCAAATCGATTCTACAATCGGAACATCTCCCAACTTTAGATTGGCGTCATAGAGTGATAGTAATGTGTACTATCTCATTGGTGGATGAAGCCCCTCGGAGGGTAAACAAACCATATACATGCTAGGTCTTATCAGAAGGTCAGCACTAGAGAGTTCACTAGTTCTGCCAACTCTTCTGTCCATCCTACCACTACTCCTACTTCATCTATGTTGCATACTCTTCCTTCTCCTCTAACTATAGTCCCTTCTGATCCTCTTCCTTCCGTATATTTTTATTTATTCATTTTTTTTTTGCCTCCATTCTTTTATTGAGTATTTATTATTTACAATAATTTTTTGAGATCTTTCTCCCCCAAGGTTCGTTTCTCCTTTATTCTTTATTTATTGCCTGAGCGTAGTTCCGTGGGCACATCGACGACAGTTTTGTCTCCTGAATCTACATAAAAACATGTGACTGGAAAGTATTAGATGCTTGCATTCTGTCGTAAATATAACGCTACACGCCTTCATTCTCTTGAGTGGAAAAAAATATTGAGTTACGCACTCTTTCGAAAATTTTGAGTTAACACGTGCACACATGCCCGTATGCACATCGAAAGAGAGACAGAGAAAGAGAGACAGACAGACAGACGGACAGATAGGGCGGTAGGGATAAGGGAGAGACATGTGTACACAACAAATAAACTAATAATCAGGTTTTGAAGTTGGATCGGTAAATTCCGTAGCGGAACAAAATTAGTTGCTGAAATTCTATCTTGAGTTTTTTCACTGTACAGTGTCCGTGCCACGTGATATAGAGTTGTGTTTGATCAGACTCTTTGACAAAGGAAGAGGTTATGTTGAAAAATAAATACTTTTTTGTGTAAAATAAGTTATTTTTTTCTAATCATTAAGTTGTAGAAGTATTGACGTTCCTACATTAATAGGACAAAGACCTCCTAGGGATATATTTCATTATGCTGACTACTACTGCTCTGGCAATGCCGTATGGGAGAGAATTATTAAATTAGTTGCCGGGTATCCGATCAGTTTGAGAATTTATGCTCATCGTTAAAAAGAAGATTCCTGAAATGCGCAAAAATGATCAAAATACAAAAGAAAATGTTCTTCCTTACTCCCTCCACACACACACACACATACACACACACACACACACACACACACATATATATATATATATATATATATATATATATATATATATATATATATATATATATATATATATATATATATATATATATCAAATATACATTGTGAAAGAGGGAGGGAGATGGACTATTGAGAATCAGACGAGAAGTAAAAATATGGGAGCAATCAGTTAATTAATCATTAGACTAATTAATTAATCCGTATTGTACGTTATACATGTTTCGGAAAGGATATATATATATATATATATATATATATATATATATATATATATATATATATATATATATATATATATATATATGGGTGGCTGAGTATATACATGTTATAAATTGTGTTATATTGTAAAGAAACTTATTTGAAATAATCTCTCAACATTACATGGTTAATACATCACTCAATTTAGACAACGTAAAAAAAAAGCTGCCACCGATAATGTAGCCACTTTAATGTTTCTACTCTGACCATTGATCTAAACAGCTGCCGTTAATGCAAAGGCCAAATAACTGCTGTTAAATATATATACATGCATATATATATATATATATATATATATATGTGTGTGTGTGTGTGTGTGTGTGTGTGTGTGTGTGTGTGTGCGTGTGTGAGAGAGAGAGAGTGAGTGTGTGTGTGGTGCAAAATTTGAGAAAACTCGTTATATATCAGCTCAATTTAATATATAAACTTTTTCTCTTTTTCTGTACACACACTTATACACACATATTTGTCCACACACACACACACACACACACACACACACACACACACATATATATATATATATATCGATCTATAAGTGCATATCTATATCTAGATATCTTGCTCCATATTTACACAGGAGAGCCTTCTTTAAACATCCCCCATTCATTGCTGTCCAGTTTTCCCAACAATTGCGATTATCTCCTTTTCATATCTTTCAGAATGTTAAAATTATCAATAGGTCCAGTCACCCCAAACGCCTGTGTAAATTAAGTCATTTTCCTACAAATATTACGAGCGCAGATAAATAAATACATATATACAACATTATTGGGAGGTGTTGGGTGTCCTGGATATCGATATCCAGTAAATTACCTTGCCACTTCTCTGGTCGAAGTGTCACTCTTTCTCATATTGATGAACATATACGTACTGCAAGGCACTAGTGTTTCTACTAATATACACTGAATACTTTTTAATAATGTATGTATACTATAGCATTTTAATTGCAAAAAAACATTGGATTCTTGGAACGCTTCATAAAGGGAATAAAATCTTTTTCAGTTTGGAAGCCGGGATTTAGGATGTTTTTAACAACTGTTTTATATATTCTGCCGAGTGAATAGTTTAGCTTGTGTGTCGTCTCGAGTGTTACTTTCAATTTTCATGACACAAAAATGCTATAGTGCCAAATTTAGAAAAATTAAATATGAATAAAGGACTTGGCGTCGCTGAAGAAAATTTTTGGAATGATTTTCCACGGCATTAGGACCTATGTACAGAATCATCCCCTCGCATTATTAATCGAGTTGGTTTATGACTGAGCTGGTTATAGGATTTTACCATCCCTTCTAAGGATAATCGGGACAGCCTGAACGTTTTAGAACCCAGGTCCAAATCACATTTCCGAAGAAAAAATTCCTTGTATCTACTTATCAAGTTTTGACTTAGTATAAGTCCAGTCTTCTACTTCCCAACCAATTTTTATAAAGCAAGTAACAACTGATCTTCCTTTTAATCTACCTCGCTCGGGCCCCAGCTTGAAGGTGAAAGGACGAGAAATGATATCGATAGAGACTTCAAAAACAATAAGAGTCTCACAACTTCGAACTATACGTAGAGAGACGGTACTGCTTTTTTCGTGAAGAAACATGTTAGGTTTCATATTAACGATGGCCACTTCCAATAAAGAGCGTAAGGAAAGAAAACAGCAGTTTTTTTTTTTCATTTAAAGACATTGAAAATAGAGAGGTTTTCATTGACTGGAGATAGCTAAAGGGTTTGCCTTCTTTGCTTGTATGTCCCTGTTAGGCAAAATCAATGTGTGTATGTACATTGTAAACATCTTACGTATCTAATTCATGTTTTTGTGTCCTGCCCCCTATATATATATATATATATATATATATATATATATATATATATATGTGTGTGTGTGTGTGTGTGTGTGTGATGTAGCAATGCCTATAAAATACCCGAAATAGGTCCTTGTCGAACAGATGTTGATCCCCACAATAAATCTAAGCGTATAACATTAAAATCCAAAGTCATACAATTGTAAGAAAATCCAATTCTTTTTAAAAGACTGCAAACTCTGAAGGCTATTTATTAGTGGACGGAAAATAACTCGAATGTATAACATATCATTGTAGGATGACTTGGGACTGTATAGAATTTCTAAAATTTCAAAAAAACATAATTTCTGAGCATTAACGTGCAAAGTTTCAGAGACTATATGTACATATGGCTGCTGCAGGAATCGAACCTACGCCAGTGATACAAATGTCCAAATAATAGTTCTAACTTCGACCTCTCATTTTGTTTATCCATGGTCTATACGTGCTCAATTTTTTTCCTCCAGCGCCAACAGGTTATATCATAAGGAAATGATATATATATATATATATATATAATCTTTGAGAGTTGGCCGATGTTTATCCTTTCTTTGCCAGTTTACTACGTTATCTAACAACGCGTATCCTATTCGTCAGTGGATCAGCGAACAGACAAATGAAATTCTTATTTTTTTATTTAACTTTCAATGCTCTTCTTTGTCCTTACTCCATAGCACCTTTCTTCTTGACGATCAACAACTAAGCACTAGTAATCTTATGACGTTCTAAGATCAAATATTCAAAAAAAATATTTCACACATTTTACAAGTATATAGATTTTTTTAAAAATTCATTTCAACGTATTTGATCGATATATTCTCCAGCTTTCAAGTTAAATTACATAAATCCCAAATAAATAATGGACATGTTTGTCAAATTCTGGGTGTTATGATAAAAGTATAGAATCTCAAAGCTGCATATTACTCAAAGATCAATTCTCTTATATATATATATATATATATATATATATATATATATATATATATATATATATATATATATATATATATATATATAACACTCAAATGTGCGTAAACACAAATGCCACAGAGAGACGAACACTGTCATTTTGGAATCACTAATGGAAATGTTTATTTGTTTGTTATTTTGCATTTTTCCGGGTTATTTGCTTGCTATTCCTTATCTGACGATACTAATAGCATTGTTAATCAATAATCGGGTCGCCATGTTTAGCATATAACATAATGCATGTTACCCCAGGGTAAAAACGGCCAAATGATCTCCGGCTGAGAAAGAAAGAACTTTTTTTTTTCCGGTTCAGCTAAGTGGAGAGGATTTTGGGTAAGGAAGAAATATTTGCTGGCTGGAGAAGCACGTTTCCAGTATAAGTGTTGGAAGGAATGTAAATATTCTTGCTGGTGCTTAACATTTTGCAAATGTATGCAGCGAAACAAGAGTAATCGTGTAGCTAGAGTATATGTTTTTTTTTTCCCCAACAAAGAGATTGATTCCAATTTATTGCTTCCACGCTTGTAAATGGAAGCTTCTGTCTCAGCTTTTAATCTTTGAGAGATTACATTAAAACATCAATAAAAAGAAAGATAAATAATTTGGCAACGAAAAATTCAACCGCAAAACAAGTACGACGTGTATTTATGTATGTGTGCGTGTGTAGCAGGATGTGTTTATTTTTGCATGGAAGATATATATGTATACGTGTATATAACCGCTCTACTAATGGTATTGAGCACCTTTTTGAACTAAGATCTACTTAATACATTAATACATATACAAACGTTTGTTGTATATGCTATTTTGGTTCTCTCATATATATATATATATATATATATATATATATATATATATATATATATATATATATATGTGTGTGTGTGTGTGTGTGTGTGTGTGTTATAAGTGTGTGTGTATGTAAATGTAGTAATGTATCAGGTAGATCTTAGTTCAAAAAGGTGACCAATACCATTAGTAGAGCAGTTATGTATACATATATATATATATATCATTGCAAACATAAACACACCTAACCACACGCTCACACACATATGTATATTCAGATGTAAAATGTTTGCTCACATAAAAGGAAATATCATAAATCTTACCAATGATCCCACTGCCAGTGATCAATCTAATTAAAGTTTTATCTCAATTAGAAACGAATAAATAATCTGTACTAAAGCAGAAAACGCAAATAGACATCATATTTCAGTAATTAATTAAATTCGACAGATGTAGAAACAAAAATTAATCCATCTCCCATTTCAGAATTTATGTTCTCAATCTATCAACAATTTGGTGTGCTGAATGCAACGTGAAATTTCCTCAAGAATGTGAGAACCGATCAACATTAACGATGACAACTTCATGAAATCGAACACGTCAAGTTGGGGTCGACGAAATTGTTAAAAATAACATAAATCTTTGCCCTGTTCTTTCGAATTCTCCCTTGAGAAAGAGAGAGAGAGACGGAGAAAGACGAGGAAGTGTAACGAAAAGCTCGGAACTTTATATAACCAATAGTTATGAAGTACTCGATAACGACTGGCATCTTACTGACCACCTATTTCAGTCTACTTTTGGGGCAAATAGGTATTCCAATGTACGAAGTCAAATCATACATGCAAATAGATTAACTACACTCACTCTCTCTCTCTCTCTCACACACACACACACACACACACACACACACACATATATATATATATATATATATATATATATATATATATATATAAATATATATATATATGTATATATATGAGTGTGTTTATGTGTAAGTGTGTGTTTGTGTGCATTTGTGTGTATGCATGAATAAGTGAGCGTAAGTGTGTGTGTTTGTGTGCTTTGGGGTATGGGGTATGTGTGCATGCCCATTTACATATGACACTAACCTGAGTGTATTCATAATAATACCCGAAGAAACATTCCCATACTTAAGTGATGCAGATTTCGATCCCTATTAAGATCAGGTTTTGATTCCTACAGCACGCAGTACATTGTAAATCATTAAAAAAAAGGCTGGTTTTCCACAAAAATGACTATCTCCTTAAATATAATAGGTACGAAAGCATACTGATGGATGCATAGACTGGAAGAGACAGCACAAAATAATTTGTCGAAAAAATATAAGCCAGAGAAGTTGGGAGATTTTTACTACAGCAGCTGACAGCTCAGGGACTGAGTTGGAAAATGGTCATGAGGGAATTCGATATATACAGCAGTCTGACGTCGATGAGGAATCGGTTGCTAAGTTTTTTCCGAAGCATACAACAGAGAAATTAGCATACATGCTGGTCTCACAAACATAAATAGTCAGAATCTTTTTTTTCAAACACACTATGTAATTTATGTTGCAGTCACTTGGACCTCTGAGGTATTCTAATTGAAATAAAAGTGCAAGTTCTACTGAATAGAATTAGGTGAAATCTAATGATCAGCTTATATAACATACACCTGAAGGATGAAGGACTCATCGTTGCTATTTTAACGTCGACGATAAGGATGCTACACCGAATAATTCACGAGACGGTTTTGAGAATTTGCTTTGATATACAATAATGGTTGGATTATTGTATTCTTAATGTTATTAGCGTAAATAATTCTCATGGTAAGCAATTCAAATACAAATCTTTCTTTCGGCCTTGTTCTCTAATATGCAATACACTGAGCCTGTAACAATTAAAAACTAATATCCAAAAAAGACAATGATATCCATAACAATATCATAATGATTCAGAGCGTATAGATACATGCATGCACATAGCTGCATCCATCAACGTACAAATATACACCATTAAGATATCAATACAAATACAGAATAATTGATTTTCTGATGGAAGCAAGCCTCGAGTTAAGAATACACAGAAGGATAGAATGATGCCATTTGCAGTCGAAAAGACAGAGATATGCCATCAAGACAAATAAACATAACGAATGTACACATGCGCACAAAAACATATGCACACGCACGCATGCGCACAGTTTAACTATACTATCTTTGCCGACATCTCCGTTTATTATTATTATCCTTCACGACTCTTGGAGCATCATTAGACCTGATGAGATGTTTGTCTGTTTATTTGTTCGGTAATATCTGCAGCGTAGCTTGTTTATCAGTCTTTTCCCACTCATTACACTCGATTGATTTCAGACCGCTAGGCTTAACATGGAGAAAGATAAAACAAAACCCAGCGGCATAAAATCGAGGGAAAAATAGAAAAGAAAGGACCAATCTGAACACAAACACTCAAACGTTTCCGCCAAAAGCGAGCAAAATATTTTAATTGGCCACCCATATTGCAGCGATATGGATCGCCTTGAAAATGGTCG
Organism: Thysanoteuthis rhombus; assembly: GCA_963457665.1. NCBI lineage: Eukaryota > Metazoa > Mollusca > Cephalopoda > Oegopsida > Thysanoteuthidae > Thysanoteuthis > Thysanoteuthis major. The sequence continues at coordinate 62,535,840 of OY735200.1, forward strand.
CCGTCATTTATATATATTATATAAACTCCGTGGCTATCTTCCTTCTTAGATGATATGGCCGATCAAAAACATGGTGCTAAAACACACAGAAATATATACATACGTGCTAACTTACCTGCATACATAAATACATACATACATACCCACACACACGTACATACATATGATTATACATGTTTGCAGATTTTTAAATTGAATTTGAATATCCACCATATCTGATAGCCCGCACGCACATACACACGAATGAGTGCTAACATGTAAATACACAAACGCACACAAAAGATTTAACACGTATGTAGATACGAAGAGAAACAGAGAAATCATGCAGTTATTGAAGAATGAGTCAGACAAAAAGTAATCCATTTAATAGGGATTTACTGAGCTTGGCTTAGTTTGGCCTGAATGTATAATGCAAAGCACCTAGAGAAAACTCAATCCGCAGGATTCATGTTTTCCTAATCTAATTTCCTAACCATTACACCATAGAAAGCATATATTATTTCATGGTATTCAAATATATAAATAATTATTGAATTATCATAAGTACTAATATATATATATATATATATATATATATATATATAGTAGAATGTGGATTCGCTACACAAACTAGCTCATCTTTCTGCCCTCTTCGGGCCTCATCAGGCTTTATATTATTGATATATTATTATATTATGTTATACTGCTAGCCTGATTTGTACCATACACACACACACACACACACACACACACACACACATATATATATATATATATATATATATATATATATATATATATATATATATATATAATAAATTGTGTTATCATATTGAAACTCTTGTTTGAAATGATCTCCCATTATTACACGGTTAATCTATCATATCACTTGGCCAAGGCAGCGTAAACAGAATTAACAATTAGAGAAAATGGAGCTGCTGCATTGTGTCGGATCATATATCCATTTCCTAATGCATAACTGTTGCATCGAAAGAAACGAATGAACTGAAAAAAATGAGATGTGAATTTCGAGTTGAAACAGTTATTTCGGCCTTTGCATTATCGGTAGCTGTTTAGCTCAGTGGTTACAGCATTGCTACGTTGAAGTAGCTACCCCAGCTGGTTCGATTCCTACAGCAGCCCAAATTTCTTTAATTGTTTATTTAGTCTAGGCTAAATGATTTATTAAGCGTGTAATGACGGGAGATAATTTTCAATGCATTAATGCAACTTATACTCATTCCATCGGTTCATGTATCAATTTCTTAATATATATATATATATATATATATATATACTGACTCTTTCTACAACGACTACATGATGCTTGTGCGTGTATATGAACATTTGCTAAGCGTAGTAAGGTATACAGCTAAATAGGGAGAAGTTGAAGTGAATTCTGTCGAGCTAATCGTCCATATGAAAAGGGTCTGTCGGCGTCAAGGACCAGCAAACTGCATCTGTCTTTTATCTTAGCCCAAACGCCGATCACTTGTACATAAAGAGCAATTGTAACGGCAATAACAGATCTTTTGTGTGCGTATTTGTGGCAACGGTCTCAATGTTTTTGCGCCACACAGACAGTTTGGAAGGTTATGGCGTAGAAAGTTGGATAGAGTGACAGATAAATAGATATTACTTTAAGTCCATAGCATAAATATTAACAGACTGCAGACTTCACTGAGTGACCTGACCCCATCTCTAAATGCAACTGGAAAGTGAAGTCATGGAACTGGAAGCCAGGAGCCAGAATATTATCTGGGTGGGGACGGGGTGCAAGTGCTAAAGTTCATAATGCTGGGATAGCTTTCTTAATAACTAGCAACGTATATATATATATATATATATATATATATATATGTTTCAAGTGGTGGGTTTCTGTTTACATATATTTGTATATATATGTATGTATATCTTGCTCTCATATGTATAAATATATATATATATATATATATATATATATATATATATATATATATATATATGTACATTTGTGTGTTTCGATATATATATATATATATATATATATATATATATATCAATGTAGAGAGATAGATTAAGAGGTAGACAGACGTAGATATATAGATAAATGGACGCTGCACGAATGACTACTACTTGAGAAAATAAGAACATTAATTAGAGAAAAACGATTTTATATAGAATCAGATAACGAACAATTGTCTGGAAGGAGAAAAAGGAAACTGGCACAAAGCCAATGACGTAATAAGATATCTCAAATTTAATTGATTGATTAATTAATCAAGTTTTACCTTCGAGTATTACATGCAAACCTGAAAGCGAATAGTTTTAATCTAATAATAGTCTCTATATGGTTAATAAATTAATAGATTCCATGCCACTATTATACGCAGAATTTTTTTTCCTTGTTTAACTTCTATGGGAAATACTTCAATCCTGACAGTAGCTATTGTCATTTTATTTTGAAGCTGGTAAGTAGATTAACTGAAATGTTATCTAACCAACATCAGGAAGATGGAATGATTCAAACAGAGTTGGCAAAAATGCTCACCTTCCCAGAAAAGGATGTTAAGTGGACGTCACATGTTTTGTGTGCCGTGGATTTCTTCTTTTTTCCTGTGTGTATACAATTTAGTCTCATTTTGGTATCAGGCAATCGGTGTAATGCAAGGAAGGGAGAAAAGACAAAATTTTCGAAATGAGACTTATTTTTGAGTTATCTAAATTCGAGCCAGCTTTGAATGAGATGAAGTCCGTCTGGAAATGATATGTTTTACTGAAGCAAACAAGATTATACGTATTTTGATAACAACCAGTGTGCCTACGTGCGGTGTGTCGTCCAAAGATTTTACCCCTGACCTCATTCCTTTTGTCTATTGTCAGTTATGTATGGACTGATTGATCAGTTCGTTTACTTCCAAAAAGGATTTTTTTCTTCTATTTCATGACTGCTGTTGTCAGCACATAGCTATCTTCAAGATAGATCCTGTCATATTTTAGAAAATTCATCGGCAGACAAGAATGACCGCATTTGACGTCGTATAAGAGCCCACACAAATTCTTTTCCCGAAATATACGGCTCAAAAGGTAAACGTAACCTCCATCGTCCAGGCCCAATATAAACCGGAACATGAATAGAAGTCGGAAAATATGAGAGCATTTCGGAGAAGTTTCCCCAAGCAAAAAAGGGGTGTCATATATGCCATCAAATACCTTTGCACTCCTGACAGTTCACAGCGTCCGACTTTGGTCTTATTACTCCAATATTGCTATGCAATAACATAGCATAAATAGCAGAGATGACGCATTAAGGGTGTAAGTAGAGTTATTTTCCTATATAAGTCCAACATTTGTTTTTCTTACTTATCCTTTGAAGTTATTACATACCTTGAATGATAATGAATGCTTCATGAAGATTTGAATACTGACCTCTGTCACGCCACACTCTAAACACTATTTTCTGTTTAAAAATTCAAATAGTATTAAAGCACAATAAAACTGTTTAGTCCATCATATACATTAGTCTACCGCACAATGACGGAAAAACTACTGGAAGGGTAAGCCAAAATTAGTAAAAAGGCAGATACTCGGAACACCCTGAGAGAAATGATCTCGTTTGTAAAGTTTTCCAAGACTAGCATGTTGAGCATTGTAGGACTAATGCATTGAGCATTGCTGTATGACGAGGACATCTTTCTGTCTTAGACTCTGAGATTAATTATTTTCATTATTTTATGAATTACTCGAAGGAGAATGCTCGACTTTATGAATCTATTTTTGCTGGTATGTTCTTGGGCCCTCCTCTCATGATCAGGATTTGTCGTCAATCGGATCCGTGAACTGTGTCATTCCTACTAAGGAAATTGAAAAAAAAGGTATCAGGTATTGACGCTAAAACAATCTTGGAAGTAACATTCGTCGGGGACATGCCGACAAGTTTATTTGTTAGAATAGAGAAGATGGTTCAAGGTTGATCGTTTTAAGAACTCAATCGTCGGACAAAGCCTGTTTTTCTGCGAAACCGTGCAGCTGCCCGTGAAGCAGAGATACTTCAGCTAGCAACTAGAAATAGTGCGCTCTACGGTCAGCGCTCAGTGATAAAACCGTCCCAACGCAGGTGAAAAAGTTTGTTTTCATTTCAAATAGTGATTGAAACTTGATTTACCCACGAACAGCTACGTACAAACGAACGAATACATACGCACACAAAACACACCCACCCACATAGATACGCACATACACAAAACACATACACCTCCCCACACGCAAGATGTATTAGAAAAAGTTGTTTAAAATTTTCAGTATTTTCTATCTGGATCTAGAAATCTCCCGTATTAATGTTTCTCCTTTTGTCTTTTGGTTAGAATTTACCGTGTCGGCAGTTTCTCGTTTCTCGCCAAGTTTTTTTTGCTTCTTCTACCCAGCGGCCCTAAAAGACATTCAAGCGGTTTAACCATGCGTTTTGTTATTTTGCTAGCCTCCACCCTGAAGGTAAACAGTGTTAATTGTCTTGCATGGCGCCGGCGACCTTCGCAAGGTGCACGGCTGTTTACTCGAACATTCCAAAGAGTCATCAGCAGTCTTTTCCAGAATGTGCATTTTATTCATGCCAGTTGAAGATCGCTTGTAACAACAATACAAAATCATAGCTTTTTGCTTCATTCACGCATTCGTTTTTTCACCAGCCTATTTAGATGAACCTCTCCCTTTACATATTCACGTACGTTGCGTGCACACACACAAGCATGAATGAACATATATATATATATATATATATATATATATATATATATATATATATATATATCGGGAGAGAGAGGGGGTTAGATAGATAGATTGATAGATAGATAGATAGATAGATAGATAGATCATTATTATCAGGAGCAGCCATCATTTCCATTGCTGGGAAAAAATTACCTCATTTCCTTTCATGACGACCACGACTGCGTTAACTTCTGCCAACACTTACCGGCAAGCCTTTTCATCTCCTCCCTCCCTCATGTTCCGGGTCTTTTTCTACTCCGTTTACTGTTTTATGGGCATGAAATCAGTGAGTTTTTTGCTCCGTCCGTTGTCATTTGTTTTTGTTTAATGTTCAGCTCATCTCCACTTTCGCTGCTTATTTATTTGCATGACATTTTTTATCTGTTTATACAAGTTGATTTTTTTCTATTTCTTTGAATTATCCTCAACATTGCCCTTTCCATAGCTCTGTGGGCGATTCGAAGTTGGTTTTCGGTTCCTTCTGTTAATGTTCATGTCCGTAAGTTAAAGCTGGTATTATGCATTCATTGTATACTTTACACTTTAAGCAAATTGCCAAGGTGCTCTTCAATAT
>OY735200.1:62546135-62561135 GCA_963457665.1 Thysanoteuthis rhombus
GTTTAATATCGGCAACCTGTTCATTTATTTATTTTATTAGATGAAGTGCTGTATGTTGCTAACATGTTTTAGCTACTATTTATATTCATCTCAATTTCCGTTTGGCAGTGAGTGAATAATTAATCATCGTGGATCAGAATGAAGAATAAGTTCTTGGCGAGGATTAAACTCATGCCACTATGCAAGAGGTTGGTTCATTTAAAGCCAAACTGCTCTTGCTGCTGACCTACGGGCATCAGTAGCGAGCACAAGTTCGAGTCAACCACTATGCCTTGTTCCCTATTTACTGGTAGGTCAGTATTCGTAATCCAATTCATCTATTCTTTCATCTAATTTGTTTGATAAAGTATTGTCAATATTTATCAATACATTTTTCTACTATTCATTTTCAGCTCTATTTTTGTTGCTTCTCGTCTTAACTAAACTCAGACGAGTTTCCTTCTGGCAGTGAGTTTATGAATTACCAGTGTTGATTTGAATAAAAAATAGTTCCCAGCCGAGAATTGAATTAAAGGTTCTAGACCGGAGGCCGGTTTGATTAACTGATCTTACCACTGGGCCACAGGAATCAGTGGCAAGTGCGAACCCGAATAAAACATTTAAACTTATCCCCTATCCTGATATCTTCTTCCCCATGTTTTGTAATGACTGGTAATTCAGTATCAATAATCCAATTTCATTTACTAGATTAAGTATAGTAAATCATTACCAAAATTTTGCTATTATTTACCTTTTACTCAGTTTTTGATACTTTCTTTAGCAACTGAATTCATTCTGGTTTCCTCTCAACTGTGACTGAGTAAATTGAAATAAACAGTCATGATTGCAATGAAAAATAATTTCTGGATAAGAATCGAACGGGCAATTTGAATTAATCTCTGACTTGCTACTGAACTACGGGTATCAACAGTATCCACGAGTCCAAATCAAACACATTCCATATCCTGATCTCTGAGTAATGTTTCTCATTAACTAGTAGTACAGTATTGATAAACTAATTGATTTATCAATTCATTTTTTTTGAGAGAGTTTAGTAATGCCTTAACAATTTTTGGTACTATTCAAATTCATCTAAATTTTTGTTCCTTCTTTTCACAACTAACCACAGGCCAGTTTCCCTTCAGCAGAAAGTAAAAAAAATTGACGATATAGATAGCAGTAAAGGATAATTTCAGAGTGAGAATCTAACTCATGACATTCTATGCTGGAGGTTGGCTACATTAATGCCCCGCAGCTCTGAACAACCGGTATCAGTAGCTAGCAGGTGTCCAAATCCAAAATTCATACTCATCCTCTATCCTACACAATGTTTGGTATTAAATGCTGTTCAGTATCAGTAATCCAATTCATTTATCCATTTATTTTATCAAATGAAGTTTTGTCGATTATTATCCATAATTTTTACGCAACAATTTAACTTCAACTCAATTTTTATTGCCGTCTATTGCGACCTCCCTACTTCCGCCTGCTCAAACACAATGAAACGTTCTTCCTTCCCCTTCTCTTCTTGCCCTTTTGTCAAGCTACCTAACTTTCTTTTGTGCCCTCTTATTATCTACTATTTCACTGCCCCCTCTTTCTCTCAAGAATTGACTTTACCTTCCCACTCTACTCTCTCTACACTCTCAGAGAACTAACTTTCTTCCTACTCCTCCTACCCTCTTATTAAACTACCTAACTCTTCTCCCTCTCCTTTCCTACCTCTTCAGTGCTCTACTTAACGAACTTTTCTTCACTCTATCTACCTTTTTTAATTATCCACCTAACTCTATGGTATAGAAAAAATACGTACTCAAATAAAATGATTTATATTTTCATTTATTCAATAAATAGCGAGGAAAAAGTAATAAGTTTTCATTTAAAAAATCCTCCATTTTGCTTGACCGAATGACACAGATTTTCTTCATTTTCCTAATCTTGAATATGAAGACATGAACTTAATCCAGGACTATATTGATTCATCGAATTTAATTCCTATTTCAATGCTGTAAGGACTAATTCTAACTGGTCAAAATAAGGAATCAGTTCTCGGTTATAATCATACTCACGACACCATGCAAGAGGGTGGCTCGGTTAACGCCCGACTGGTCTTACAACTGACTTACGTAATTAGTGGCAATAGTGAGTCTACATCAAACGCTTAAACTCATCCCCTGTACCGATTTCTTCTGAGCCATAGTCTTTATTAACAAGTAATTCAGTTCCGGTAACCCAATCCATTCATTCATTTTATTAGATGAGATATTATCGATTATCTTTTTTTGCTACGATTCACGTTCATCCTAATTTCTGTTGCTTTCTATCGCAACGGAACTGAGACTTCTTTCCTCATGGCGGTGAGTGAATAAATTAACAGCATGGATCGGAATAAAGATTAAGTTCCAGTCGAGAATAGGACTCACAAATGAATAAATTTATTTACAGTGACTTGAAAGCGTCTCTCAGAAAAAACTGGCAGAGAGGGAACGCGGTTAAATATAAACAGATAATATTTAAACCAGTTAAGATTTGCCGATGATGTTTCCATTACACCAGAAGCATCTGAAGGACTGCAAAACATGTTGACTGATATAAATAGGGATAGTGAAAAAAAATAGGCTTAAAGATGATCAAAACAAAGACAAAAGTAATGTTCAATGAAAGAGTCCCCCGAAAGACCGTGAGATTAAAAAGTCAGGCTCTACAAGAAGATAATAAATTGATTTACCTTGGACAGGTAATAAAGTTAGAGATAGACCGATTGACAGGAAATCATTTGATACGCGTAGAGACCTATTGAAGAGCACTTTGCCAATGCGTGTAAATTTTGAATTTATAGTACCGACTATGACTTCCAGATTGGGAAAATGAAAATAGACGGAATGAACTGAGAACCAACTTGGAATCACAAACCGTAGAAAGAACAACGCGTAGAATAACTCCAGGAGTTAGGGAGGACTACTAGAGAGGATATCAAACAAATAATAAAACAACAAAAATGGCAACGGGATGGACACTTTGCAAGAAGTGATAACTGCAGATGTTGCAAAAAAAAATGAACCATTGGTGCCCAGGAGACAGTGAACATAATAGGAAAAGACCAGGCTCAAGATGGAGGGTTGAGATAAAATGTCTGACAATAAGCAAAGGTTAGCATAATCATGGTCGTCAAGGGAGAAGATGAGAAAGTCCTCTGTCCAGAAGTGAACTTATAGTGGATGATGATGATTATGATGAAAATTTTAAACGGGTACTTTATGACATGTGTTTTACAGTGAGAGCAATAAATGAAATTTATAGTTGTTGGGAATGGGAAAAAATTATAACTGAATTGAAATTCATGTAGGAACCAATTAAAATACAATCGAAATAATATTAAAAATTGCAAACGGAAATTAATGTTATGTTTCATTTACGTCTTAAAAAACAGTTATTATACTTCGATCTTGAACTCAAGGCTACAAATGGTGCATCCGATCGGGACCCCACCACTTTGATTGTAATCATCATCATCAGCAGCAGCAGCAGCAGCAGCTTTTTAGCATCCTTCGTTGAACATTCCCCGAAATTTAATTCAACAAGCTTAGCTGTGCTAAGGTCAAGCACCTCTCTGTTATTAGATCTAAAATTCACACTTCTTGAATTTCAGATGAGACTAATCACGATAATAAAGTCAGTTCTGCTGAAGTTCGACAAAACTGGGGAAATAAATTTTATAAATGCGCAAACGTTCATCTTTGAAATTACTCCTTTGTAAGGTTCAAAAAATCATAGACGAAATTTGAAATTGAAATTTTGATTTCTACGAAAAATTCATCTCACCCAAAAGATGATTGGTTTAGTTTCAAGTTATAGTTTGAGAAAAAAATAACACTGATAAGTCAGAGATTGTATTAATCATGTTCTATTTCTCCCATCCAACTGAAAATATCAAAATTTTAACAAGTCAGAGTCAAGTGGTTTGACTCTCACCAACAGTTTCTCTTATGAAAGCAGGATTTTTTTTTTCATTTTACATCGTGCAACGCAACAAAAAATTTCGGTTTAGTTTTAATTTGAGTTTACGAACTTGTATTCACCAATAAACTTGTTAGAAATTAGATTAATGCATGAATAGGTGCGCCTAGAAGATATTTCATTGAGTTTTCACAAATTTCGATAAAATGAAATAAAAAAAGGTGTCAAATTTTTCCTTCATGAATGATAAAATAATGGAAAAAAAATTAAAACAATCAGGCGTTCATTTTTCCTCCCTTTCACTAACTATCTTCATGTTAACTCTAACCCTTTCTCTCTTCCTTCCTCTCTCTCTATTCATTTTCACTCATTTCTTCTCTCTCTCTCTCTCTCTCTCTCTCTCTCTCTCTCTCTCTCTCTCTCTCTCTCTCTCTAAGTAGTAATGGCTGGCATATCTAAACGTCCATTTTCTTCTTTCTTTCTCAATCTTATTCTCCTCGCTGAAACTGCATCTGTAACGTCACCGTCCCTCTCCTCCCTCTCTCTTTCCACATTTCTTACAGATCATTCTTTCCCCAGTCCCCTTTTATTCTTGTATAGAAATTCATAAAATCTTTTTCTTTCTCTCTTTGTTTTCTTCACACTCAATAGATAGAGAGTTAATAGATAAATAAGGAAAAAGGAAACGTCTGAAAAAGTGACCTTGATTATTTACAAACATTCGGCAAGAAGCGCTTCCCTGATTGCGACCTTACTCCAAGAACCCCTTCTTTCCTGATTGGATATTCTTATGGTGAATCAACCAATGAACAGCTGTAAATATTGAGTAGGAGCTGTGACAAGACATTTAAACTAGTTGATGATAATAATTACAACTATCAGTACACTGAGTTGTGTCTGTGCTACTCAGGAAAACATGTAATAATCCATTTATTTATTTATTCAATAATAATAATAATAATAATAATAATAATAATAATAATAATAATAATAATAATACTTCTACTAAATGTTGATCCGAGGAAAAGCAGCATAAACTTGAACTATCCAAGAGCAACTGATACCTAACGAGGCATACTTTGTCCTAGTTTTCTTACTCTAGCAGTCAATCAGACAATGACTCAAGATAATTTGGAAATGGTGATGAATGCAATGGAAACTATTATTGTTTTCGAACGTCTTCTAGTGGAGAACATTTCCGTCCTTGGTCTTCTACTGTGACATTGAATCATATAAAGATATGTACAAGGAGTGAAGGCTGAGCCGAATCATCCAGAATACCTGCTTATCCATGTGAAAAACTGGGGAATTCATATAAAATTACAGGGGGGAAAAGTCTCTGTAAGAACTGAAGAAGAGAGTCGCTTTGTAAGAATTCATGACATCAACTGAGTGTCATAGTTCCTGGTATTCCAACAAGACTTTACCTGTACATGATGGCAACATGAGTTCTGCTTTTTTTACAATTTTTGCTCAACTTTAAAAATGAGAAATTCTATCACACATACAAACATATACGAGAGAACAAAATATGGAACATGCGTGTGTATTCGTAATAATGCATTAGGTAGATCTTACATTTTTTTAAAAGTGTGCAATACCGTCAGCAGAGCAGTTATAAGATATTTTGAAGATTTCTTTCAAATGAGACCAATGAGGTTGATTTGAAAACTATTTTTAAGAACAGAATTTACAATCTGTAATGAACCAATGAAAAAGGGCCATATGTATATATATATATATATATATATATATATATATATATATATATATATATATATATATATATGGTACAAATTTGGGGTGGAATATAACATGGTATAATATAATGCAATATCCGATGTATGATGGGTTTATATCATAGAGTGCTCTATACATTCAACTTGAGATGTTAAGTTGGTTTGGAGTCGAGTTGGAGATATAGTAGAGTGGGGATTCGCTGCACAAGCATTTTTATGTTTCTGCCCTCTTTGGGCTTCTCCAGGCAAATGATTAGGTATATTTTAGATTCCAAAATCATAGGAATTTCTTCGTGGGTTTTACGAGGTAGGAGGAGTTTTTCTCGTTTTATATTATTTGTTAGACGTGTAATATGTGTATTTCTGCTGGTGGTTATTCGTTATATACCAAGAGGTACAGTATGAGTGCTGGTATTATCAGTGAATGGTTGCTGGTTTTGTGTGTTCTTCATAGGAATGTTTTATTTTTACTTATATATCTTTATTTCCCTATGCCATGATCCTTTTTTATATGACCTAAGTACCACACAAAAAATCATTCGCCTAAAGGAAATCAGACAGGGCAGAATCATAAACGTGTTTGTGTAGCAAATCCCAAATTTACTACATCTATCTATCTATCTATCTATCTATCTATCTATATATATATATATATATATATATATATATATATATATATATATATATAGTCTGGAGAACTTTAGAACTGTAGATATTAAATATGTGAAAAAGTGATTTTAAAAAATTGTTTAATCAATCATCTCCCAACATCTGTTAATGTGAATAATGTATTAGTCTGTGGTTTTCAAGTTTTGCAGAAAATTTGATATTATACTGCCACGTGGATTTTTTTTTTTTTCGTATAGACCTTTCCCAGGATTTGCTAGACTACTCTATCATGGGCTTCATGGAGCATATATTACCTAAATTTGTCTAGTTCGTCTCTCCATCGTATAGTCTACGGCTTTGGTTACGCCTGTGATCTCTGGGTATCCATATCGTGAGTTGTGATGTTCATCAGTTGTCTGCTAGTCTTGCCATTTGTAATGGATTCTATGATGTCTCAGACTCCGGTTTTACCCCAACATATTGTGCTATCTTGTGATTTCTCTGTGTGATTCTTTCATGTGTACCTTGCATGATTCTCAGTTTGCATATCAGTGTCTTGGTTATGTTCCATGTTTCAGCTCCATAAACGTTTATCAGGAGGAGGCATCGTTTATCCCCGTCTTTTTAGGACTAATTGGATGTTCTTTGCCATCCTAGAGTGATTTTCGCTCTGTTTCTTTGGGATTTCATGGAGATTCATTGCCTCAAATAGATGAAGTAATGTACTTTTTCTAGTTCTGCATTTCCAATTTTGATCGTTGTGTTCCTATTTCCGACGTTGTTGTTGCGTATGGCCTTTGATTTGCTGAAGTTCATGTGACTTTCTTTCTATATTCATTTCATCTAGCTGTATGTTCTCTTAAAAAAGGACAATGTCGTCCGCAAATCAGAGGTTGCTCAAATATTTGCAATCAATTTAGATTCCTTTATTTTCACAGAGTAGATTTCTGAAGATCATCTTGAGGCAGGCTGTGAAGAGTTTGGATGAGCTGGTATGGTATGTTGTAACCCTTTTTGGAACTGAAAGGGCTCCAAGTTTTTAATGCAGCCTGATAAAGGAGCTATTGTGACTATATATGCTTCAGTACTCTGACGTATACTGGTTCTACACTTTGTACAGTGATTACCTCAATGATTATGGGAATATCCACTGAATCGAAGGCCTTCTTGAAATCGATGAAGCTACGGTGTGAGGCATTTTGTATTCTACTGCTTTCTCTCTAGCTGATTCATCAAGATGATCCGTAGTCGAGTAGCATCTTCTAGAGACAGCTAGCTCCCACGGTTTGTTTTCATTTAGTGTTATTAAGATTTGGGTGGTGATGTTTTTCCGTGAAAAGTTTGAAGATGCATTTTAGTAGACATATTAGCACGTAGTTTTTTGGGGTTTTTTCTTTAAAGGTATTTCAGGTCTTTTTTCTCATCATGGTACTATGCGTGAATTTTCTCTTGTCGGGATCATCAGTTGTTACCTAGTAACCGTTTTGGGGATTTAAAAACAAAACAGTTATTAATATAGCAATGTTGATCAAATACGAAGTCCATTTTAACTATCTTTTTGATAAAACTTATTTCATACATTTACTTTGTCATTTAATATAGGGTATTATCATAATGTATCGTAAACTGATGTATTTTATGCTATACAACGCTTAATTTTTTCAAACAGTGATTACTTACGCTGGTCACACAAATAACGTATTTAACGATAAGGGATCAGTAAGTATAACAACAGACGTGACTCACTCTTTGTGTCACTTCTATTGAGTGTTCACCCATGTGAATATTAAATCGGGTGCGCTGGTTTTAATCTCAGACTGGATGCCAACCTACTTATGATATCATATCCAAGAATACTAATTACAAAAGAAAACTCATTCGAGTCGATTCTCTACCAACATATTCAACCGAAGAATTTGACTATTAACCTTTTGCCACATCGTACACCATCTTGGTTCTATCAATTAGTTATGTTTTTTTTTTGTCCCTTTGAATTATCAAGTAAAGTATCTTTATACACATTGTTGACACAAAAAAACAAAAAACACTTTTAGCAGGTAGTAACACCTCAATGGGCAATTCTATTGATAGGCTTGGATAAGTTGCTATTTGGCATTCCATGATCGATCACTCATCCTACCTATCAGTCAGACAAATGAATCTGGAGCAAATGTTTCCCCCATTCCTTGGTTCCAATCAATACAATGCTCTTCGACACTGACAAAGACTGGGTCCATTGCTTTTGGTTACTTAATTCCCCTGACATTGATACAAATTTATTTATTTTGATATACATTATCATTTGCTATATTTTCAAACTCTTGCTATCATTCTTCAACTTCCGTTATCATTTCATTCTGGTCAAGCTAATAAGTTCTAAAGGGACCAAGATGTCTAATCATGGATTCTTTAGATCATCCAAAAATCTTACAAATTTCGCCACCTTGGTTAATCATTCTCACAGCAAAAACAATTTCAGGGATATATATATATATATATATATATATATATATATATATATATATATATATATATATATATATATATATATATATATATATATATTCGGAGAAGGGAAACAGTACTATTCATCCATACTTATTCCCAATTAATATGAATTATATATCATTGTTACTGCAGATAATTGCCTCATTATCAAGAAAAATATTATCTACAAAAAAATATCATTCTACAGAAAAGAAATTGTCTCTAAACGGCAATCTTCTAATTCAATATCAGGTGCTTGAAAATATTTCTAGCTGGAAAAAATAATAATAGTAATAATAATAATAATAATAATAATAATAATAATAATAATAATAATAATAATAATAATAATAATAATAATAATAATGATAATAATAATAATAAATGATATCGAGTGTGAGTAAATGATTCCCTTGAAAAACTAAAAAAAATAATTCAAGTTTATTACCACTTAATTTTTTAGATAATTATGTCTCATTCAAAAAAATGAAATGTAGAAAAATATTAAGAGTAAAATTCTACAAAAAAAAGTAATTCTTGATGATTACAATTCTCTAATCAAGTATATTTTGTGTTCAAATGTTTCCAGCAGGAAGCAGAGATAAGAAAAATATCAAATGCATGTATCAATTTCAGCTAGAAAAAAGACAAAAATATTGACTCTCTCCAAACGTTTTCGAAGTTTTCAATTGTAGAATTGTGGTTGTTTGAAAATCAGTTTGTAACTGCCGGATATTTCTGTGAAAAACATTGTCATGCCAAATCTTCCGATGAAAGATGAAAAATGTTATTATGCTTTTCCTTATTCCGCAGTCGTCTTGAGTCAAAGGTTTCTGCATATCAGAATTACCTCAGTCACTTCCAAAAGATCGCTATAATATACAAAAAGCAATTAAAAGAATTGACCAAATAATAATTCACCAAATCAAAGAGAAGTCAACAGAAATAGGAAGATAAAATACCGTAATTAATCTCAGGTATAATGCTAAATTTATTATAAGTATTACATGCAAAATTGAGTCACAGAACATAAAGTTAAAAAAAATCATTCAGAAAAAATAATCTAAATTGCAATCTAGATATCTTGACCGGAGAAAAGAACTGAATCTGAATCAAAAACATCTAAAAGAAAATCAAAATACATGATTGGAATCACCTCCCCTGAATTAATCGCGTCTCGAATAATTATTTCATCTAAAATAGAGAATTTACATTGGATATTACTCTGAAGTGAGCTTGGACCCGAGTCGTCTTTATTCATGAATTATTTTGGGGTTCACCTTGACATCTGTGCAAAAATGGGAAAGAATCATTGAGAAATGACGACGTAGAAAAGCAAAAATCACTAAACACGGGAATAAATAGAAGTTACATTGAATATTTTCCTGGATAGAGCCTAGGACCTGTTCTTTTTGTTCATGCATTTTCGTATGGTGCATCTGAATCTACGATTATCATAAGAGTATTGAATTATATGCGATATAAAATGATATCTGTGTACAATACATTATTATAATAGCTTGATCAACACTGCTGGGGAGCCATGTTAATATTACGGTTTTGTTTTTAAATCCCCGAAATGCTTGCATGGTAAACAACTGATTATCCGAACAATAAAAATCCAAACATAGTATTATAATATCAAATTCTGTGTAAACCAAACAAGACACTGAAAAAAAGTTACAAAGATTAGATTAACAGATATTCGGAGAAATTCACTGAGATTATATATATATATATATATATATATATATATGAAAAATCTGGGTTTCTACATTATATATATATATATATATATATATATATATATATATATATATATATATATATATATATATATTTTATATATTTGAATAATCTACGTTTCTACATTATATATATACATATATGTATTGCACTGCCCAAACTAAACAGATATGCCTCCAGATTAATAACGTGTTTTTCTTTCTTTAAATTATGATAATGTATTCTCTCCAAGGTCCTATCGTGTGAAAAGAGAGAGGATACAATTGAAGAAGGTCATATCCGTCATTTAATGTTCTGTAAATGTTGTCAAGGTAACAGTGCAACAATGACCACTATAGGAATTTGCAATGTTTATCCAAATGCCAACGTTGTTTCACTGAATTCCAACCAAGCATTTTCAACCTATAAGAAGCCCATTGTTCGGGAAGGCTAATGAAACTGGACGTCGACCTCCTACGCTCAGTTGTTCAGTTGGATCGTCGTGTAACTATCGATGGGATATCAGAAAACATTGTTTATTGTACAAGAGCATCAACAGATCAGGAAGATAATAAGACAGGGAACTTGATCCCCAAACAAACTGCAGCTTAAAACAGGGCCCAGCTTTCAGATATCTGCCAATCGTGGGTACTGAAGTGAACAGAAAGATGTATATATATATATATATATATATATATATATATATATATATATATATATATTTTTTTTTCATCAACAAAGTATTCAGGGCTACATATTCTGGGGGCCCCTAAGGTGAAGACCTGATTGATCCTGATTTCATTTTTGGAGTATGGTGGGAGTAAAAATGTACGTGGTCGTTCTTGCAGAAGACTCTACGTTTGATGGTATCACTGGATCTGTGTATTAGAGTGTTAAGGAAAGGCGTTGCGTTATTGGGTTTCCTCTTGAGTGAATTTGATGGAGGATCATGCTCCGTAGCTTCAAAGAGAACATATATTAAAACAAAAATTCCCCAAATTTATGATTCTTCAGTCAATTATCTTTCACTATCTGTTGATGTAATCTACGTATTTTTTTTTTTCTCCGGGTTTTGTGTTTTACACCGAATCAAATATCATGTGTCATGTCGGGATCATCAGTTGTTTACTGCTGCTGGGATTTAAAAACAAAAACATAGAAACATGGTTCCCCACCAATATTGCTTAAAGACGACCACCCTTTAAACCATTATTTGTAATACTTATATATAAAACGGTTTACTTGAATAGGTTACCCAAAAAACCTATTTGAATGTGAGGGAACAACGAGTGTATCAACAGACGTGACTCGTTGTTCGTGTCACTTCTTTTGAGTGTTCACCAATGACAATATTGAATCTATTATGTCAAGTTGAATCCCAAACTGCATGCAAACCAACTTATGATATCATCTTGAAGGATATTAATAAGTCAAAGAACTTCTGCAAGTTGATTTTCTTCCAACATAGTCAATTGAAAAATTTGACATAATGTTTAAGCTGGCTTCTGTTCTCACGAACCTGGCGTCATATTTATTCGTTACTCCAAGTTTTATATATATATATATATATATATATATATATATATATATATATATATATATATATATATATATTATGTGTGACTGTGTGTATGTATGTGAATTGCTGAGACAGCACGTTTTGATTCGACGTCGGTAATTCACCACTGCTCTTAAAATTGATGAAAGGTTTTTGCAAAGTGAACTAAAAAAAAAATTACACATTATTTCCGATATTACAAATATCTATTGAAAATAGCATACACAGTTCCTTTTTTGTATCATAATGGAATATATATATATATATATATATATATATATATATATATATATATATACATGGGGGAATAATTTTCAGACATGAACTTTCTTAGTAAAATTATATCTACTCTGCGTGTGTACTGTTTGAAGATATACATATTAATAGTCTATTCTGAGGTGAATATCCATCGCATAGATCGAACATTTCATAGTGAAAAACTCAGACGAACATTTAACTGGTAATTATGTGTTAGGCTACGAAGTTGTTGATTCATCATCGTTTATATTTAGTGTGTATATATATGCATGTATTGGCCTGCTGTACCCGGCAGCTGGCTTCAGTTCTCACGAACCTGGCGTCAAATTTATCCGTTACTTCAAGTCGCTTGCGATTTAATACTTTGCTTCCACCCCACAATTTCACCCTGTATGCTTTGTAATCTCCGCACCCGCTTGCAATTTGACTGAAAGCGTCTAGCGCGCTGTACGCTTGACTGCCAAAAAAGACTCGTATGTTCTCTCTGGAGATACTTTATATATCGTCTATCAAAGTAATTCATTTTTGAATAGTCAAAAAAATAAAGAAAGAATATTAAGAAACAAACGCAGAGGTTGCGAAATTTCATTGACTGTGAAATACTTTTTCAGAGGGTCGTAAACTAGAGTTCGGTTAGAGACGATGATGTCGGTTGTTACTAATATCGTTCGCGTTAGAAGAAGACAGATAAGAGAATATCTCTAGACCTTCAGTCCAGGCAATTTATCTAAGTTATATCTTTTTGCTTTTAAACCAACTTATTCATCGTTGAAGGTTTCGATTCCAAGTCTGCTTTGAACATTATATCCACTAACACAGCTTGTAATGACTGATGACTGTCCCTGGTTTTCAATTTAGTTACTGAAGACTGTATAATTACCGAAAAAGTTACGGTGACCTACTCAATGCGATTCAATGTTGCTAATATAAATACTAGATAACTTTAATCCGTAATGTCATACGTAGGGTTTATTGAACTAATACTTCAAACATTTCATCCAGAGTCATCAGCAATTAGTAAAAGCCCATGTAGAAAGCAAATGAAATCATGTTTAGCAACTAAGACGGACTGAGTTCACTTTGCATTAATACTCCTGCCAAAGGCATGAATCCGTTTCCCCTTACCTCCAGCTACGAGTAAAAGCCATGGTAAAATGGGCCCTCTGGCCATTGTTGGCAACAAGACATTGAGTCAAACATATCTGATTCCAAACTAGGAGAGTAGAGCCCCCTTAAGGAAGCTGGATGCCAACTTTGACTTTCTTCTGGCAGTTTCTGCAGACAAACTGATGCCAAACGTATTGTTCCGCTTCCGTTTGACTGTATCAGCTAGATTAGCGAATACCGTCGACTGGGGACTCCAGGTTCTCCATACACTTTGCCCAGTTTTATGCCGCGGAGAGGTAACTTCAATATCGTTCAATCGTCTACAGCGAAAGAGACCTTTTATTTAGAAAGCAATCATAAGCCAAGATTACCTTCGGGAATTTAATGTATTAATAATTGTTATGAATATCATATGAATTATTTAAATTAATCATTTAATAGTTGTCCATTATCTCCTTGAATACTTATGCAAAAGATTAACTTATGGAGAATGCTGGGAATGTAGAGAGGATGCATTCTGATACCCAACGAGAATTCAGAGAGGCTCATGCTTTATCATTCAAAGATACGATTATTGTGTGGATATCATGACATCGATTCAAAGCAATCTGTCAAAGCAGTTCACAGGGATATGAATGCGTATAAATCATCATCTCAACGTGAGCACTTAAAAGTAAAGTTTCGAGGTTATCCGATATGCAATAGACGAAAGTGGATATGCCATCACTTTTTTGGAGATCGAGGTCGACGCTGAGGTCCTGTGAAGTGACAAGTAATGTCAATGCTATGTTCCATAGCCCTGCAGAGATTCCAGGAAACCTCAGAGATGTGTGTAAGATGGTCTTGAAGAGGATACCAGACAACAGCGACGGTCTTTTCAGCACAGATATGCACCAGGAAAATTTCTATTAAAACCCATGGAAAGAAAACGCATAAAGGTCGTGGGGACAAATTACTCGCGCAGAGTCCAAGTACAAAGCGGTCACCTAACTTGAAAGCAATAATGACGACAAAAATCTGCTGTTCAGGGTTCTGTTAGAAGTCCGGACTGATGATTCCTTTGCAGAGCTGCCTTTATAATTTCCTCAATGCAAAGCAAACGCTATTTTTCGCTCTTCAACTTTTTTCATTAAAGCAAAAATCCTCTACGTATTTTTTCGGTAACCGAAAACAAGTTAAAAGTTGTTCTTTTTTGAAAAGAAGTGTAAAACTAACTTTTGAAATGGTGGCACTTTTGTAGTGAGCTTGATCCTCAACTGGTGCCACACGATTTTGATTTTGTACCAGACTGAACAAAACTTGGTAAATATTTTTGTGCCGGTTTGATTTTGTTTTTCACACAATTTCCGGAAAAGTAATAATGTAGATCATTGGAGATCATCACGGGTAGTGCCAGGTTTGTTTTTTTGTGTTTTTTTTTTGTTTTTTTTCTTGGTCACTCGTACATCATGCGATCGATATAGGCACTCATGAATTCAAACTGGCTTTAACCCCATATATATATAGAAACCTTACTCAATACCCACTTGATCTTTGAACTGAGTTGATGGGCAACAGACAACCGCTTCAAGCAAACGCATT
>OY735200.1:62563635-62586135 GCA_963457665.1 Thysanoteuthis rhombus
TCTCTCTCTCTCTCTCTGTCATCCTCACCCTGTTTTCTGGTTATAGCCTTTCCAGGATCTCTCTCTCTCTCTCTCTCTCTCTCTCTCTCTCTCTCTCTCTCTCTCTCTCTCTCTCTCTCTCTCATCCTCACCCTGTTTTCTGGTTATAGCCTTTCCAGGATCTCTCGATCTCTCTCTCTCTCTCTCTCTCTCTCTCTCTCTCTCTCTCTGCTTTTCACTTTTCATTCCCACCTTCACATATATATTCAGGTAATATTTGCTTATAAGCTTAAAGTATCAGCAAACACCTGAACAGGTTTTGTCAAGCTAAAGTTATCCATCATTTCGATGACAACCGATTTCGATTCATCAAATACTCATTTTTTCGGGTCAATAGCATTAAAAAAGGATCCGTCCGATGACAACCATTTATTGGCCACATTCATTGCGCAGTTTTTGTCAATTGTGCCCAGCGAACCGATCCCTGCTTCAATGGGATTAGCAAGTCCTATGTTTTCTTAGTTATGAATCTGGGAAGAGATAGGGTACACTCTAAATGGTGAATTAATAGCACCTCAAAACGAAGTTCTTTAGCGTATAGAGTCATTTTGTGTCCTTTCAATAACTGGGTCTCATTGATCTAATGGTAATAGGTATGGTTAAGAGGTGAAGAAAGAAAGACATGGTGTGTTCCTGGCGTCAGCCTTTATATATAATGCAAGTCAGGGAGTTTTGTTATGTCAACGTTATTTCTATCTTTACATAGCAATAAATAGCTTCTTTACTCAGCGAATTGAAGCCAATGAATGATGACCTGATTACTTCCTACCGTTAACCGGATGAATTAAGATATAACAACGCCACAGAGTGCCACGCCGTACGATAAGGGTTAGCAAGCAAGTCAACTATTACTCCTGCTAAGTAAGTTGAGGGGGGAGATTATTATCATTTTGATCTCTGTCATTTATAATCTATTACTGAGTTGTAAGAAATAACTTACAGCAAAAGAAGGTTCAAGTGATGTACAATATCCTCAACCCCAAGTCTTTCTTTTGTGTGTTGCATTTTTTAAATACACAGCAGATGATAGTGCTATTCTTACCAAACAGGCAATGCTTGTAAGCACTATCATCTGGATTTCAGAGAGCGAGGGTGACCCCATAGATTTTGGAGAGAGAATGTGTCCTCAGAGATTTTGATCATCCTAACAATAACGAGGACAGTTTGTGTTTTCGAGTGTAACAGTTCCTGTATCTTAAGTCAAATATTCTCTTACATGCCTATTTACATAAGTCTTTTCTTTTACTTCCATCAGAAAGCGCACTCATGTCAATTAATAGGCATTTTTTCTGGTGGTTCTGAACTATTATAAAGGGTCTGTTTGCTTTGATGGTCCTGTCAGTATTTATTGCAAAGTCCCATGGTAATGTGCAGTTGTTTTGTGTAGGGCCGGTATTGACAGACTACTCTCATAAACCATTGCTAGTGAGTTCGATCCCAACAGTGAGTCCCTAAGATCTAGTTCTATTGCAGACTGGGCTGAATTCTGCAAATGAAATATGCCAACGGCAGAGCGATGGTTAACACGGCAGTCTCACAAATCATTGATAATGAGTTTGGCTCTTCATGGGTTATCCACTACGGCTGGTTTGATCCATATTAGATCTGTATTTATCGCTAAGTCCCATAGAATTGTGGTCCTTCAGTTACTGGTTCTGATTGGTGTTGATACCAGTTGTTTTCTCTTGACAATCCGTAGTTGTTCACATGTGATATTTGCTGTCAATTTGGGTTCTTTCGATGTTTGCCACGACATTTGTTTGTCACGATGCATTTGTTTTGAAGAGCCATAATGGGCGATTCTGTTTCTCTGCTTATGTTCCCTTTACGTAGCCATGTTTGAGATTAATTCCACGTGTGTTTTTTTCTGTTCTCATTTTTCTTTCCTTATTGTCTGCTTTGCTGCTCCCTCGTTTTTCTTGTTTTTGTATCGTTTGATGTACTGCAGGGCACTTTTTATGATGTCTCCACCACTTATAACTATCATAGTAGTAGCAATAATAATAATGATAATAATAATAATTATTATTATCATTATTACTATTATTATCATTACGTTGCTGTCGTTGTTGTCGTTGTTGTTGTTGATGTTGTCTTTGATTTCAATTTATGTAAGTCACCAACTCGGTCTCAACTAGGGACCTAAGCCTGACAACCTTATAAGTTATAACAATCCAGGCTATATATATATATATAGAGAGAGAGAGAGAGAGAGAAAAGGTAGGAGAATTTTATATATACAAACAATAAAACATGATGAACATACTTCCATATGTACATAAGTGATCTAGGTCGGTATGTTTTATGTACCTGCAATCACATTGACAAGAACTTCACTACAATATCTTGCCAACTCACATTTAGAGTTCTAGCATGTAAAATGAAGTCCCATGATACGGTCACATCTTTTGAAGAAGAAGAAGAAGAAGAAGAAGAAGAAGAAGAAGAAGAAGAGTTGAACAACTGGAACATTCGATACAATTGCTTTGCTGAGTTCATTGAAGCCAGGGCTGTTATGTTCGTCCGTGAACATGTTGGACATAAAGAAGCAAATTACCAGCGCATGCCTAAATTCGATTATATTTTGTCTGTAACATTAAGTAGAATGAATCATCCAATACGGTGTTATTAGGACTAGAAGAATAGTTTGAATTGTCGGAACGAAAGTTGATATCAATCATTTATTTGAAACTAAAACTGGATCAATTTATTCCAATCTTCATTGCGCAGTGACACAAAACTGAAAGATTTCTGACTATCATCAGCAAAATATTATTTGCTTCAAATGAAACAAAAAATGGTTCAGATATGGATAACGGGAGTACAATAATTTTTAATACTTTTTTCGGCTTCACCCGATACCCAACATCCCGCTAAAAAACGACTCAAAACATTCACCTAAATTTTCATATAACTTAAGCATGGATAAAGATCATTCGCTAAAAAGCTATTATTTCGTTTTGTGTCTGTAAGTCAGAATTGACAACAGATGCAAAGAAGGGAACAGGGTTGATTTCAAATAATCAAACATTAAAACCAATTATATATCATTTAATAATTCACCATCTGTCCATTCGTCCTGCTGTATGTTCTCCCTTACCGCAAAAACCACAATATATAAACCCATGAAATTTTCTGTGTGAATTAGTGGGGCCTTGGGGCAGACATTTTGCTCGTTAGTTTTTAAAATAATCCCCCAAAGTGTGTAGTTTGGGGACATCAATTCACATTCATTTGGTTTCCTTCACGTGCTGCTTGACTGTTACTTATTCCCAGAGCGTACTTTGTATCGTTTTCAGAGAGGATGGGAGAGTAAGAGGATGGATAGCTATTAGTTTGGAGAGATTGAGAGAAAGAGGAAGATGTTTTTTCCGAGATAGCAAGAAAAATGTAGATTTCCCAAAGACCACCCAACGTAACACAATGTAATTTTCTGTGTCTACAAATGAGACAATAGGAAAGCTTTTAAGCTAATGAGTTTTAGCCCCCCAAATATGTTTTGCTTTGTTCCTTGTTTTGGGGGTTGGAGGGTTGATTTACAATTTTGTAATTTTAGACACCGTCCACCAAAAGTGTCAACAGAGGTTTCTTCAGTTTTTAATCTTTTTTTTAGGCGGGTGATGTGTGTATTGCACGTACAGGCCGTGTTAATGAGACTAGAGGCTGAAATTTGAAACATATACAAAATATAGAAAAAACGATTTTTTTTCTTTTTTCAAAATTCTCCCACTCGTAAATAGGATATTTGTGTGAGGGTCATTTTGCAACGTAAGTTTATGCTAAACTTGTCTTTTGGTCCAGTCTGGCAGCATTCTTTGAAAATTTGGACTTTAATGATCACAGTAAATCTTGATTTGTTTTTATCATATGAAGAATTGTCAGTCATTCATTTTCGACGAGTATTCTTTCATCTACATTTGAAACCGTAAAACAAAACTGCAATTATAGGTTTATTGAGTTTTTAGTTGATCCAGCCGGCTATCTACCCATATAGACTGAACCAATGGAACTAAAGAGCTTTGGATGTATCAAATTCTTCCTGATTATATCTGGAAAGACCTCCTATTAGTTTCTACTGGTGAGGGATTAATTTGCAATGTAAATTTATGCTGAATTTAACCCTCAGTTTCTGCCCGGCCGCGTTTACGCTTGATTTTTGAAAATAATTGTTTTGGTGATCACTATCCAACAAAAGACGATAGAAGTAACTTATTCATTGATTACTTTTTCCCCTATTTTTAGATTGATAATGCTCAACACTGTATGCTGCCAAAAGATGTTGGTCATGTAATGGTTTCTCTTGAGTGACCAACCAGAGCTGGTATTTTTCCAAGATCTTAAGAAAATTGTGTTGTTCAATTTAAATATGTGTAAATATTAACTTGAAGTAATTAAGTTTCTGAAAAACAGCCTTCAAAATATTTTTTATGGGGGATGGTTTGTTTACAATTTTGTGTTAGTTTTTTTTTTGTTTGTTTAATTTTGTTAATTTCTGTGATCGTAAAAATTTATTCTAGTTTATTCAATTCTATGTATAGTAATGCATTTTACTATTTCACCATCTTTTTTATCCAATATTATTCCTTAATGATCAATCATTTATACTTTAATGTATCAATATTTGTCAAGGTTACAGCACATGATCGTAATTCAAATTTTCTTTCATAAATTCTCTTATTCCTTAATATTTGTACACAGTTTTTAAAAACGAATGAATGAAGGTGCAAAACTTTGCATTAATACGCTCGGTCAATGAAAACAATTCGAATAGACTTATGATGATTTAAGTGGACAAACTTCCTTTTAGATAAATTCTCGTTCTTCACAGGTTTACGATTGTCAACAAGTCGTAATTTTTTATTAATACAATAAAATTGATAGATTACACATTTCAGAGTTTGGCTGTTTTGTTTTTTTTTAACAAATATTGAATTTTTTTAAAATCAACGAAATGAATAATTCATATTTATCATGGTTGCGCATCAGATATCCGTTGTGTAAACAGGAAAATAAAAAAAATATATGGAAATCTCAAGATGGGGGCGGTGCTGCCAGCGAAGCATCTAAGCTCAATTTTCACCAACTGTATTAATCAAAAGTTAATTTTTTATTGTGCATTTGGTGAAATAAAATATATTCTTTTCAAATGTTTGTGGTAGTATTTTTCTCAAAAAACCAAACGTATTCGAAAATTATATTCCATTTATAGCAGCCATTATTGAACTCAGTATGTTTTGTTTTTTTTTTAATTTTCTTCGTGACAAAAATGGAGCGAGGACCTATTTTGTTTTTGTTTCATTTTGTTTTGATTTGAAGACACAATTTTCCTACAGGATAGATTAGGTCTATACCGATGCCCGAGCTTCGCTCCGTTATACTTGCACGTTAGGATAATTATATTTTTTCTCACTGTACATACCGGATCTTCAGTTTATAAACTGATTATCATGCCCCATTTTGTGGATCATGCACAATGATTTCTGGTCTACGGTGTCCAATCACCCAATCTGTCTGTATATCAAAATCCCACAGAATCTTTGGTTTCATTTAACACATTCACTCTCATATGACTGTGACATTCATCTGGAATTTTACAGTTATATTTCGTACAAAATACCCAGCACAATTTGACACCTTATCATGCCTTTGTTTGTATTCTCAGTGCAACAAATATTTTCCACTTGCTCGTTGCACAAGCGGCATTTATTTGTTGGAGATGTTTGTTATATTCCCTCCGTAGAAGAGGTTTGGCATGTTTATTTCTTTACTAGGTTAGTATTTAGTGCTCGGTCTTAAGCAGCAACTAATAAACTCCCCGTTTCTCTTTTCAAATCCTCACTCTTGAGCCAATTCCACGACTATTCATCTTTCTTCACTTTATTGTCATTATTATTATTGCTTCCATTATTGATTTCCTTAATGATTTTCATTTCACGTCCTGTTGAGCCGGACCAAGGCTCTTATCCTAAGGCGCTATGGGAGAAGGGTTGTCACTATCTATTATAAGTGGGCTGTTCCGAGTAGGGCGATCTTCTGAACAGCACAATTGCTTCCGTTCCTTTCTTCATGAGTCCGAGACCTCAGATGACCACAGTCTTCTATGCTGATGAGTCCACCGTCACTTTCTTTCTTCTTCACATGCAATCTGTCTGAATGTGTGTGTGTTGGTATTCCTTGCTGTTGATTGTATCGTTGTTAGTACAAACATTTGGAGAGACCGAGAATTGCTTTGAAAAAAAAGATTTTGTGCATACACAAGCTGATTTCAAGTATTCGTACCAAGTATTTTGGGTACGACTGTAACCTTCGTGTTCCAACGTTGTTGTTTTTTTTCTCTGATCTTAAGCGGGGTCCTGGTATATTTCAAATTTTCCATTTTCTTTCCTCATCAACCTGCAGTCAGCAGGCTCATCTTCGCCTACGATCGGTCAGGGCTTTTTTTTTTTTTTCACAACCATCACATCTAGTCTTTTCACTTGGATATGGTGGTGTCCCCGGATCTCAAAATCCCTGAATGTCTTACTCGATTAATTTTTAAAACATCTTTTTATTACTATCTTGCGGATGATATTTTTTCAAGCTTATCGTTACAGTTGTCAATCACATTAGCAATATCTGATTGACATTGACGAATATCAAATGACTGCAAGTCCCAACAAACCTCAAGCCTTTTGTTAAACATTTTGGTGTCTTCCATACTGCTGAGGTCAGAACCATTCCAGTGCTTTTTCCTGACTGACTTCTAATTTCTTCGCTTGTGTACGTGAAGCAATTTTCATTGATACAGAGGTTATGCATACGACTCTCCTTTCATAGTTCATATTTTTTCTTCGGCTTTCTTGATATTTCATATTTTTTCACTCTCCTTCGGTTTTCAACTTCAACTGCTGGGGCAGCTACATATAGCGTTCAACATCTTTTTTAAGTAAGCCTTTTCTTGCATGGGCGAGGCACTTTCCTTTCGAATCGTAAAATATTTGAATTCATTTCATTTTTGAGATCCGCTCGTAACTTGTGCTCTTTTGTTACATCATAGAATTAGTCACCAATTCAAGGTATTGATCCTGTAAGATTTCCAGTTCTTGGTATTTGCTCTGTGTCATAACTTGTCTGTGCTAGTAGGCATTGTGAGCTGCTTTAGGAATAGCGAATAAGTAAATGGTACATTTATAATCAATGAATGAAACGCAACCATTTCTCTTGTAGGCTCGCTTCAGGAGAATGACTCATAGGTTAGAAGCATTAATCTTCATATTTGAGCGTGGAAATCCAAAACCGAATAATTTAATCCTTTGTAACCAGAATAGGATTAAATGCACAGAAATAGTCAGCCATCAAACATTGCTCTTCACTGTTTAACGAATTACAAATTTTAGGTGTCTCAGTATATAAGGTCGATTTACATGCAGGCATACTGAGAGATATATAAATCGATCGAGTGATCAATAGATAGATATTTAATGATTCAGAGACGTGCGCGTATCTATATAGCTGTTATGTGTACGTTGCTATGAATTTGGGGCGCTATTTTCTTTCTGCATAATTCTTTGAATGTCAAATAGGTTTCCGACTATGCAATGGATGCAGTAATCCGGCAGTGTCCCGGGTTAGTTGAGCATTTGAGATGGATACTTTTTTGGTTAATAATCGAAGGACAGACGCACAGAATTCGAAATCTACTTTTTTTGAATACCATATATGAGACTTATTTACTTACAAAAGGAAGTATGTTTGGATACAATGCGTAAATATTGTCCATTTTACTGACGACATAGTGCTTTCAATCGGACGTAAGACCATTATCAAAATCAAAGGATAGATAACAACGGATGGTAGTCATCTTTAATTTATTTTTTTTTTTTGTTTACATTACTTAGTACGGGTGTGTATGTATGTGTGTGTGTTATACTGACGTTGCATACGAGCCAACATACGAGTTGAATTCTTGACAGTACTAGTATCAACCAGTTGTTGAATACATTCAAAGTCCTAGTAGCTTAACTGAGAAAAAATTCATGTTAGCTTATTGCTTCTTGGTTTCATGATAAGGGCTTCAAGAATCTGAAGTCTTCCTTACGATCAATGATCCAGTGAATTGCGTTGTGGCGTAAACGAAAAGAAATTGATGTAGGAAATTACAGATTGTATCGTGTACAAAACTGGCAATGAAAATGCCCGGAAAATACGAGAAGACCATATGCATGGTCAGTACAGTTATGTTCCATTAAAAGTTGCATGTACAGTTCTTCCAGAGGAAAAATATATTCGATTGAAACTGCCTGTCTCTCTATCTATCTATCTATCTATATATATATATATATATATATATATATATATATATATATATATATATATATATATGATACTTGAAACTTGAACGCGCATGTAGGACAAGGAAATGAATGTTGCGTTGGCGAGTTCGGATATAAAGTATGGAACGAGAGAGGTGAAGATCTTGTAAACTTTTCAATCGCGAATAGGTTCAAAATCATGAAGAACCCCAATGGAAAATGGACTCGGGCGAGCCCCAACTGCAAAACCAAGAACGAAATAGACTCCCTCCCTGCAATTAAAAGTGACGCTGTCAAAGACATACTAAAGTCATATATTAAGTCAACGTAGAAAGCGACAACAGAAAGGTAGGATGTAAAATGCAAAGTTAACACCAACAACAAAAACGAAGAAAAATGTTCCGTACCAAACCACAACCACTACACATACTAAAAGAGCCTATCCGATCCTTCAAGCTTGAAACTGAAAACAGATATAAAGATTCTTACCAAACCAGAGGAGATCGAAATCAAAACAAACGAATCCAACAACAAAATAACAGCGTCTCTAATTGTGGTCATCACTCCATTTGAAGCAAAGATCACAAAAACCATCAGTAAAATCTCAAATGAATCCAGGAATCTCATGGAAAAACATAGAAACGTCAGGCCACCAACGGCAACAACGAAGTGAATTCGACCAGCCGAAATAAATAAAACAATCCCAAACGGATGAAAGAGAGGAGATAAGAAAAGATACGCAACTGCAATCATCGGTACAATTTTTCTAAAAAAGGTCGGGACTTCAAAGCTATAAACGAAGCTCTCGATACAGGACGGGAACAAATAACTAGCATACTCGAAGAAAATAGAGACCTAACAACTGACAGAGACCGGGTTGTCACACTTTCCCGAGACTTCAATCAGAAACTCTACTCTTCCAAACAGGACTACGGAGCAACAATCAGGATATGCAAGACGTGAGCAATCATTTCAAAGATTTCCAAGGATTTACACCATGGAAGGTGAAAAAAGCCATCAAACAAACGGAGAAAGGTACAGCCTCTGGGCTAAATAACATCAGCATTGACCTACGCACAAATGTTGGTAAGATCATGACTAAGAAACTAGCTGTTCCCTGGAGATTGGACCACTGCAATCATGATTCTTTAATATAAAAAAAGGGAAACCCAAAACACCTCAACAATAGGCCAATAAGTTTACTCAAATGCATTTGAAAACTTTTCACAAGAGTCTTCACCAGCTAAAGGAAAGATTAATGATGATCATGATGATATACATATTCATACATTTTAAATATACATACATAAATGTGTGTGTGTGTGCGTGTGTGTGTATGTGTGTGTGTGTGTGTGTGTGTGCGTGTGTGGATATATATATATGTGTGTATGTGTGGATGTATATATAATTATATATATATATATTTATACGTTTATTTATATGAATTATATATAAGTATATATGTATACATGTATATACGTATACGTATGTATAGACATGCATATATGTATATAGGTGCATATATGCATATATGTATGGATTTATGCATATATGTAATTATGTATGGATATATGCATATATATATATGTGTGTGTGTGTGTGCATATATGTATATATCTACATATACGTATACATATATATATATATACATGCATTTTCATATGCACACACACACATATATATATATATATATATATATATATATATATATATATATATATATATATATATATATATATATATATATATGTATCAGGGGGGCATGTATGTGCATAATGACTATTTGAGAGAAAATTTCATTTTCCTGACATGTTTCCCTTTAAAGGAAGCATTTTCGAACGAGCAGAAACGAAAATACAAAAATTGGGATGAAGGTGATGATGCATGTTTCTGAGATTGCTGGATCTGATTTGATGAGTGAGGATACTTGTATCCGTCTGAGATTTGGAATTATAGGGAACACGAAAACGATGCTTGTGTGTATGTATGAGTGCAATCGTAGGTGTGTGTGTGTGTAATTAAATAGACCCAAATACATTTAATTGCTCCTTTCCTCCTGTGAAGAATATCTACAGGATTTATGATAAAAATACTGAGTAACAAAGAGACAAAAATATGTGACTGTATCATCTATGGTTGCATCGAACAACTTCCTTTCAAATACATAGCTGTTGGTAAAGATGGACAGAATCTGCCGATATACCATGAAATGGCAAAAAAATGAATAAGTCATCTATTCTGATAAAGACTCCAATAAAAACTCAAACTTTGCAACATTCAACTTGTTTTCTCCTTAGCATATTTTTATAAACAACGAATTCATTTTCTGACGCAGACATTTCGATTTTATGTCAACTTTCACTTCAAAGCAAGTCAAGTGCACGCACGCACATAAAGACATTCATATGCAAACACATACATTCACACACTCACATACTCACATGTATATATATATATATGTGTGTGTGTGTGTGTGTGTGTGTGTGTGTCTGTGTGTTTGTGTGTATGTGTAAACTTTTCATTTTACGACGCTGAAAAAGTTATTTTCCAACAATATTCATATATCGTCACAAATGTCAACGTGTTATAGCAATTTTATCAATTAATTTCAGCATCTTGGTGCATGTGAATCGTTTTTATTTGTTTTTTAAATTTTGTAAGTTTGTTCTTTATAATGGAGTTTATCAGCTGTTTTATTATAGCTCTGTTTTGGGAGTATCAGAAAACAGGACAGGTCTCTTGCTATGTCCCTCCCCTTCATATTTATCTATATTTCTATGAATACTAAATAATATTATTATTTTTTAAGACAAAAAACTTTTTCTGTTATTATTTTGTTATTATGGGTATTGGTTTAGATGAATAAATATTTTATGTGTATTCATTTCATGTAAAATTCTTTATTCAATAAAATTTCAATTGTTAATTCATAATTTATGGATCTGAGTTTAAATCATACAAATATATACTTCATACATTTTACATTTCCAGTTACAGTTGTGTCTTTATAAAGATGTATTCGGAAAGAAGCATTCATTTTTTATCATTATGTAGTATGCAATATCTTATAAGCTTCAGAATATATTTTCAAGAGTTCAAGGGTTTTTTCTTACCTTATTTACCTTATATTTTCAAATCTGTATGCTTTTTTTATTTTCTCAGTTCGTTCCTTCTCTATGAATTTACACAAATGAATAAACTAATTCGGAATTTCGTTAATTCTTGCTCGTGAGAATCTCTTGGGTTGTGACTAATTAAGAGTTTTATCCCTTTATCTTATCCTGTATGTGTGTAATTTTCTGTGCCATTGTTATCTTCCTCTGATGTGACTTTATGTTCAATACTGTGACAGTTTATAGGCTTTCGCGAACAAAGGTGTTCCATCCACACACACACACACACACACAAATATATATATATATATATATATATATGTGTGTGTGTGTGTGTGTGTGTGTGTGTGTGTGTGTGTATAAAAGGAGTCAGATGGATCATTGAATCTATTAGAAAACTTAGATGGCAATGGGCAGGCCATGTTGCAAAATTATTGACAACCAATGAACATCATGACTCACAACATGGATCCCCAGATATCACATGCGAAACCGAAGCTAACAAAATACAAGATGGAGAGATGAACTGGACAAATTTAGAAAATACTGGCTCCGGGACACCCACGATAGAGAAGTGTGGCGAATCTTGGGAAATCTACGTCCAACAAGAGACATTAAAAGACTGATGATGATGATGATGATGATGACGATGATGATATATTTACATACATATACTTGGGCCAATTTTTTATTTTTTGGTATGTGCGAATACTTAATTCTTTTAAAAGTAGATATATTTTTTATTCATACTATGTGGTTATGCATAAACTCATATCTACATGAATCCGTACCTTAGCAGAGAGAAACATTCATTTTCTTGGAAAAAATACTTTTTTTTTTCAAATTAACTTCTTCTGTTGTCAACGCACATAATTCAAGGATGTATCTTACTCACATAGATCGAATATCATACTATATAATCAAAATCCAGTCAATAACTATATGTTATGCTACAGACTTATTGATGTACCCACATTAATAGACAATATGAAAACACGAATGTCTGGAGACAGGATTGAATTTATTTCCGTTGCATGTTTCGAGAGACTGCTGTCAAATGTCAAAAGGGGAAATGATAAAATTTCGCGAATAACAAGGTTTAGGGTGGAGGGAGATGATACGAAGATATTGTTTTTCTAAATGTCATCTATATACATCTATATATGCATATGTGTGCGTGCAGACAACCATACTGGGGCATTTGGAAACTTTTGTCAATCGTTGTAGCTTAGCCATTTGAAGGAAAATAAGTTCTCTTCTATAACACCTGACTCCCACACAGCTATCTGCATTTTTAAACAGTCAATAGACGCCATCTTCACAAAGGTTCCAGCATTTAAACATCAAAATACCAAATAAATCCCTCAACTATTCTGACATCTTGTTATCAAATATTGAATAACTTTGAATCATTTTTATATCATATGATGACATTTTCTTATATCTAAGCCTTTGGTAGTGTTTGTACTTCAAAAGTATTAGGATTGTTTGCATATTTTGCGTTGAACTTTTCTGGAATGATTGATATTGACATACTCTCTCTGGTAACTTCCCTTCTATCTCCGGGGCTTCAAAGCTGGAATCAGACTTGTCTTGTTTCCGGCAAGATGGCACATAATCGATGAAGCTATGCCTGGTCTTAGGAGATTCCAAATCTGAGCAGCACCTCCCCATTGCACCAGCCAGTGAGAGTCATAGATCATCTTGATGGCTTTGCAACAGGGTCTATGGGGACTGAACAATTTTGCTTCTACCTCCGCACAATCATATGGGGTCCTGCATAAGGCCAACCCTGTGTCATGTTTGCCATCGTGAAGAAGTAGATCAACACTTACATCGATTTCCTCGAATTCTCTCAACTCATAAATTTGAAAAAAAAATCGTGATCACATTTGAGTTATATATATTCCGAATACCTTTCTATTACTTAAGAGCTGAATTATTATTTATAAAGACCTCCGCCGCCATTACTGGCAAATAAATTAAGAGGAAAAAAGTTGAAAAAGACAAAACTTTTACTTACATTCCCAATCCCTCATAGGTCTTAATATTTTAACTTGTTCACAATTTCTCCTTATTATATTTTCTTCCCCCCCCTTTTTTTTACTTATTTCCCTTTTTTATTGGCGCCATTATATTATTTTTCTCTTTATCCTTCTTCCTCTGATTCATTCTCCCTTTTTTTTTGTTAGCATTGTTAAATCTTTTTTTATTGTTTCTGTTTCTGCTTTTATTTTTATTAGCGTCATTAGATGTGTTTCTATTTCACTGCTTTCTCTCATTTCTTTTACTTCACTATTTCATTCATACCATGAGATTTGTCTTCTCTTTTGTTCCTTCGTCTCTCCTGCTATTATTTTATTTAGTGTCATTAAGTCCATTTTCTCTTTCGCTTTTTCTTCTCAAGCCTTTTTTTATTTAGCGTCATTAAATTTTTTTTCTCCTCCTGATCTCTCCCAATTTTTATTTCGTCTCTTCATTCTTTCAACGTCATTGACTTTTTTTTCCTCTTTTCTTCCTACTTTTTCTTTTGGATTCTCTTCTTTTTTCTATTCATTCAACACCATTAGATTGTTTTTCTCCCCTTTTCATTATCTTTATTCTCGTTCTTTTTTCTGTTTCTTCTTCGTCTCCCTATGCAGAATGACTTCAAAGCGTTTTTTTCTTTTTTTCTTTTTTTTTTCACCATTCATTTGGTGTCATCGGAATGTTTATCTTTCGTCCATTAGCTTTGCCTTTCCTCAACTTCTTACTCATTCAGCTTCTTCTTCTTCTGCTTCCTATATTTAATTTCATTATAGTTCTTTCTTCTCAATTTCTTCACTTCACGTTTCTTCTTTTTTAAAACCTTCATTTTTTCATTCTCATTTTCATCAGATCTCTCTCCTCTACTACTGATTCCTTTTATTACTTTTTCATTCATTTTTTCCATTACGATTCTGGGAATACGATTAAAAACTGTCAACAAAAACTGTCACAAAAAGCTGTCAGAATAGATTTCTACAGTTTCCAAGTTGATCCGTCTGTCTTTCATGTTGGCTATGTTTGTGAGCATCATTTTGAAAATCATTCCCAAATAGGATTGTAGTAGAGAGATCAATTACCCGTGTAAGTTTATGTTAAATTTGACCCTTAGTTCGTGTCTTGCTGTGCTCACGTTTATTGTTTTTTTATTCCTAAATCAGACTTCTTAATACCTAACACCAACAAAAGGCAAGTGAAGTAATTCATTCATTGATCATTTCCCCAATATTTTAATTGATCATCCCTAACACACCACTGTGCCAAAAACTTCAGATGTTCGGTAGTCTCTATCGAATGATTAACCAGACCGTTTTTTTTTTTAATCTGCTCCCTTCTTGTCTCTCTTTATATCATCTATATTTTCCTTCATTCATTTTTTTTTTCGTTATACACACTTAACTCTTTTTTCTTGATGCACTTTTATCTACTTGATGCCAGATTAAAAATAAAACAAACCTTTCATGCATTATAAACAACTCACAAATTTCAATTCAAGCCATTGCAATATCCATGCTGGAACTCTCTGGGAAATTCGCGATTTTCAATTTTCCGTCATGCAATTCGGTAATATATCCATAAAGATACAGCCGTAAAAAGATGATAAACCCCCAGAACTATGTCACAAATTTTCATCTTGGAGACAGGCACACATCTACTTCCATTCAAGGACAAAGACGTAAAATGACCAGGTCTCATCGGTTAGGATCCTCCTAGTCTATCTTGATTTGATATTTTTTTATTAATCGTTTCTACTTCGTTACATCGTGTAGTCGTTTTTATGAATTGTTTTTGATTTACATTACTATATTTCGGTTTATCTTGGATTAAACCTCGGAGCTCCAGTCTTTACATTATTTTTGCGTCGTATATAATGACATTTTTTATATGGGCATAGCGTTGTAAGCAATAATTTTGACTAGTACGAAATATATTTTCAGCCAGAAAAATCAAATCTTACATGAATAGTTATGTCATTTTATCGCAATGTTTTGATGGAAGTCTTGAACCTTGAACACGCTCTCTTATCGATTGTTTGGCATCAGAATCTTGCTTTTTCCACGGTTGAGAAGATTATTGCCATCGAAACTCTAACGCGGTTCAAGCTAACTTCATTACTGTTACGCAACACAGTATTAATTGCCAAAAAAAAAAAAAAACAGTAAAAATCGTGTTCAGAAGTAGATTGACTTTACTGTGTTCCCGAGATTTTATGAACTGGGTCTTTCTTTCCAATATGCAGATGGGTTAGCACTCCCATGCTGGGTCCATATGCACTTTGTTAATTAACTGATTTAATTATTTTCATTGCTTGATTTGAGAATGTTTCCCTCAACTCAGGTGTGTCTGTAAAGCTGCTGACTCATCACGTCTATGTTTTGCATCACTTTCTCTCTGTCCAACAATCTTTAATGGGTTTTTCTACACGGCGCATAAAGAATTAGCCTGCGTGTTTTCTTGGGTCGGAGTTCGTGCCCTTATTAAAACCATCGTTTTGTAACACATTGTTATGTATAAGTTATTTAGGAAAATTCGGGAGTACAAGGAAATATTGCAATTGAATCAAAGCATATATATGTTGAGTACTTGCACTGTTTATAAACACATATCATATACAATTATATATATATATATATATATATATATATATATATATATGTGTGTGTGTGTGTGTGTGTGCATGTGTGTGAACTGAACACATACCGTATAATATCTTTATCAAACTTTGGACAGATCAATGCGCATCCAATACGTTTCCAATATTATCAATAAGTTTCAAATACATGTAGATGAGCGAAATATTCGAAATGAAATGGAGGATTTTGATATCATCATTATTATTATTATTATTATTATTATTATTATTATTATTATTATTATTATTATTATTATTCGGAATCTCACACCAGTTGCCTGTAGTATTATTATTATTATTATTATTAATTTTCTCACCTGATCGTCATGGCTGACAACTGAGTGACAGCATGTCTCTTCAGGTTTCTAGCCTTCCTCTCCACACTCGTACAGTCCACAGAAGTGCTGTGGTTTACAGTTTCACACCGGTTGCCTGGAGGTTATCGCTGAACGCTGAGTGACTATAAGTTCCCACAGCCCTCCTCTCATCTGTTCCTCGCTTATCCCAGCAGCGCTGTCGTTCATACCTCCACCACCATTCGTAGTATTTTTTTCTCTCCTCACGTTAGGCCATCACTAAAAGCTAGCGCCGTAGATCTCGTAATTCTAGCAATCTCCTCAGTATTTGTACAGTCCCTAGTCGTTTTGTGGTCCTTACCTTTTACCCCGAGTTCCTCCTATCTCGCCTTCAGTGTATTTGGTACATTTCCGAGCGCACCTATTATTACCGATACTATCCTGACTCTCATCTTCCACAACTTCTTCAGTTCTCTTGCCAGGTCCTGGTATTTTCCCAGCTTCTCACTCCTTCTTATTTACTCTGTGATCTGCAGACACGGCCACATCTATTATTTGGTAAGTTCTCCTCTTCTTGTTCACAATTACCAGGTCTGGTCTTCTCTCTTGGATAGGGTGGCCAGTTTGGATGTTAAAATCCCGAAGTAATTTGCAATTTTCATCCTACAGGGCTGATTCCGGTTTGCGCAGGTACCACTCTCCAGCATGGTTAAATCCCATTTGTTTGATCGGTTCCCAGTGTATCACTGTTGCTGTTCTATCGGGTCTGTATTTATATTCTCTGTAGGTTAGTTGACTACATTCTCTAGTTATGTGTTTTACAGTCTCATCCCTTTCCTACATAGACAGCGTTTGCAGTGTGTCTATGTTTCGTCGATTTTCAGTTTGATATAGATGTTCTGATGCATTTGTTTTGGGCTACTGTGATTATCGATTCTGTTTCTCTTTTCAAGTTCCCTTCGCGTAGCCATGACTATGATCTCTCGTCTGCGACACTCTGAATCCGTCTTCTAAATTCTCCGTATAGTTTTTTTTTCTGTTCTCATTTTTATTCCTGCGTTTGCTGTGCTGCTCTTTCGTTGGCTACTTTTTGTTGTTTGTTGCGCTGCTTCGGGCATTCTTTATGATGTCTTTACAGTTTGCTTGTACATACTTTTCTTGTCCTGTTTTGGCCGTTTGGTCACAGTCTTCTAAGCTGATTAGTCCTCTGCTGCCTTCTTTTCTCTTTATATATAGTCTATCCATGACATCTCTGGGGTGTAAGGCCTTGTGCATTGTCATAAGCTTCCTTGTTTACAGATCCACTGACTGGAATTCTTTTTTTATCCATCCAAGGAATGGTCCTGTGTATCTTACTACCGATACGGCCTATGTGTTCATTTTTTTCATCAGCTCCCTGCTGTTTAGTTTCTCCTTCATTTCATACGGTTTTATTACTCCATTGGGGAACTCCCGGGTATTCTTATAGGTCTTGTGTGATCAATACTTAGATATTTTTGTTGTCCGAGCGTTCGATTCCTTCTGCCACTACGAGCCTTCACTTGTGCATTACTATTATAGCACATTTTCCTATTCTAAACTCCATCCCCATGTTATCACTGTATTCCTCCACTTTGTTATACAACGTTTCGAGCCTTCCCTTATTCTTTGCTAATAATTTTATATCGTCCCTGTACATTGGGTGGTTGCTGCCTTTGATGACCTATCGTATCACGTTTGCAAAAGAAATCACTATACGCAAAACCAATATGGAAAACTAAATAGTATTGGTACAACAACAAAGGTAAATATGATGATACTGATAAATCATTGGATAAAAACGAACCGGAACTGAAAAACTTGGACAAAATGCATGTTTACGTTCGTAATTGAGGCTTATTGACTTCTAAAAAGATCTAAAACGGAACGGCTATACGGTGCCTACTACAGCTTGATAGTCACCAGGCTTATTTAACGATCAAATTTGCTAGTGACGCAAGTCCGATCCTCGTTTGGGGTCCTAATACTCCGGACTTTTGCTACACTAAACTAAGCTGAGTAAACATCGAAACCACTGGCTCCAGGAGTCGATTTTCGAGCTAAGGTAGGAGCAGGAATTTGAAATACAGAATAAAAAGAAAAATAAGGAAAAGCATGAAACCCATTACTTTTACAAATCTAGTGTGCATTGCCAGTCTATTTTGAGCTGATCTGGAAAATCTCTGCTTTTGTACTTTCAACTTGGGTACGTACCGATATGTCAATCCATATTTAATTCGTGTATCCTCCCAAATGTCAAGAAAGGGTTAGTGAAGGGTGCTATGTGGAGAATGTGGTTCCTGGATCATTT
Source organism: Thysanoteuthis rhombus (assembly GCA_963457665.1). Taxonomy (NCBI): domain Eukaryota; kingdom Metazoa; phylum Mollusca; class Cephalopoda; order Oegopsida; family Thysanoteuthidae; genus Thysanoteuthis; species Thysanoteuthis major. The sequence goes on from OY735200.1 coordinate 62,582,361, forward strand.
TTAACAGGTGGTCCATTGAGGAATAAGATCGAGCAGATTCTAATATAATATTCAATCTTGAGCCACGGCTTAGCTTTATATACAAATCTGGCCTTGTCTCTTACTAAACTTTCGTGAGCAGTGCTCTTTGAGAGCCAGTCTGCAAATTACTTCAATTAATATGAGGCGTTGTTTATTTTCTTTAATTTATTTATTTATTTATTTATTTAAGTAATTCCTCACGTGTATAAATATGATATTTTATATTCCATAAATGTATCTAATTACCTAACCTTAAGGCAACGTACCTAACTATTAACAGTATTAGATACCACCAATACTCTCCAGATAATTTTCACATAGCTGTAACTCACTGATTTTTTTTAAATTTCAAATCCAGATTGCAGAACATAATTTGCAAGTTTTGAAAAAAATTCAAATCCAGATGAGATTTAATGTGCAAAAACTGGGTGTATATAAGAAATTGTATTGATTTTTTTCAGGATAATCGCAGAGAAACGTAATAGACATTTTTAGTAATGATTCCGTGTTTATCAGTGGCCAATAATCCTATAGGCTGAAGGCTAAGGCCTGGCAGTCTTATGGTCCGTCAAAAATATGTGAAAAAAGTAAAAGATAGCAATCAAACTGAGGTTTTACGGATATACTTCGATTTCCCGAAGCGATTTGTCTCGATTGATAATTCGTTAAGTAGCAGTTTGTATGAGGTATGATTATCGATTAAAAAAACAATGCATTGAGTTGGAGTATGTTTTAAAAATGAAGATTAATCTTTCAATTGCTATATCCTGGGTAAATTGAAATCAACCCACACGAACCTTCATACATTCGGAAAGAAAAGGGGCAGAGGAAAGAGAGAAGGAATGATAGAAGAAGGGAAGAAAGGGGTAGAAAGAGAAAAAAAAGCCCTGTAGGTAGTTGCCATATTAAGAAACAGATAAGGGGACCAGTGAATGAAGAAACCTAATCTCTACCAAACCCCCAAAATAAGAAGAAATCGAGCGAATAATCTCTCTAGAATGGCGAGCTTTCGGCAAAGCAATCTCTTTGTTTAAGAAAAAGAAAATCCATTGAGTTTTTAAAAGGGAGATTTACAACCAATGCATCCCCGGATGGTCACATATGGAGCAGAAACAAAACCAAAATCGAAAGATTGACCCTCAAGATTAGAACCATCCAACGCGCACATGAGATACTCATGCTCAACATAACATAGATATATCACAAGACAGCTCAGTATATTAGAGGGAAAACAGGAATATCATCGAATTCATTTGGAAACTCAAGTGGCAATGGACTGGTCATGTTGCAAGGATATCAGACAACCGCTGGACATCACAACTCACAACGTGGATCCCCAGAGAGCAGATGTGATTCCAGTGCTGACAAAATATAGGATGGCGTGACTACATAAATCAATTAAGAAAGTAATTGATTCGTGGCGTCCATGTCCGATAACTGACGCTAAAAGGTTACTGTCGATGATAATGAATGAATGAACACGGAACAAAGTAGAAAAAAGAGACAAGCGTCAGTTTCGCCTGTCCAAATTCAAAATAAAACCTCTTAATTTTTCATTGTTTCCCCACGCCATGAACGCTCCTACGTTTCAAGATTTCTCATTTCGAGTTAGGCGAACCATCGCTGTCAACTCAAAGATTGTTTTCGCCTTAGTCTGACTGCCGAAAAGCGATAAAAAGTGCCAGATTTTTCAATTTTTGCTTGTTACATGATGGACGTTTTTTTATCATTTTTAAACGCTCTAGAAAAGTGCCAACCGTTAAATTTTGATTAAGAAAGACGCTAAATTAAATAAGTTTCTAACATAGTAACTTGTAGTTGCAATTTCTCTTTTACTAAAAAGTTCTATTTTAACTCTCGTAAATCCGGGAGTTTGTAAAGCAGATGTTCGAAAAATGAGGTATACCTGTATTTCGGAAAACAAGATCTATGAGAATAAAAATGCATTAATCCGTACGTAAAATCAAATCTTTAAAAAAAAAAAGACAGAAAAAAAATCGATAACGATATAGCAGTTTTAGTCTTGAAAACTTGAAATCTAACTTTTTTGTACGATCTTGAAAATGCGTTTTTGAGCTTGAAAAGTCAAGGGACTTTTTTAAAATAATAGTCAAAAAACCATCTATAGTGAAGTATCTCAAGGAAAAAACGTTGTGACAAGGCACTAAAACAAATATACATCACATATATTATTTTAGGGTCAATATTACTTTATTCCATGGCCTAATGATTCGATCATTAGAACAGACTTATTTTGATAACAAATGTTCAACATAATGACGAGTCTGGTTAGTCAATTATCAGAAAACGTCAAATGACAAACGCTTTGGCTTCAAACTGTTTTTGGAGTGATCAATTGAAAAAGAAAGGAGAATATCAACAAATGGTACTTTTCTTACCTTTTGATGGATCATTAGAAAGTCGAAAAAAAAAATTCTGAAGAACAGCTCTAGCTGCATTGGTGTGGTATGGTCGTGCAATGCGTACATACACAGCCAGAGCAGCTTGAAAACTCAAGAAATCTATGTTGGCAGTTTTGATAACCATGTCGGTTGACGATGTTAAGAACAAAAATATTTCCTGTTTGATGACGTACCTTCCAAGAACAAAATCAAGTTTGAAGTTTATTCTTTTTAATATTTTGAGACAACGCTTGAGTAGTCTGACTGTATCCACTTAATTTGAGAATGCCTTAGGTTTTAAAACTGTCTCTGTCGCTATGAGGAATATTATAGTTAATTCAAAAACAAAAATTAATTGTTATTTATTTATGAGTAAAAACCTAACCGTCGATTCAAGATTCAGACTGTCTATTGAACAGCTCTCGACAACCAGATATGCAGCTCAGCATAGCAAGATGGATGATACTCGACTTGTATTTTTGAGACAACCATCAAAGACATCTGACAAAGGCACTTGATTTGAATTCGAAATTGAAAACAATCAAATTTGTAACATAAAGTTCAAAGACCTAAATATCAGTTCAAAGCTCCAAGATCAGAAGGATGGCATCAAAATGTATTTAATTATTTGATCTAGCTAAAATACCGGCCATTTGAGCGGTCTTTCAGCTTGCTGCTGCAGAGTATGTAAATAGGAAGTTTCTTACAAATAAAAGGCCATAGTTATTTTTCCTGGTGTGCCCTTATTCTATACAACTGACTACAATGCAAACTTTCGACTACTTGGAGGTTACAGACGGATAAACGGAATCAGACTTATATCGATGGATAGATACATGGAAATCAGATCATTACTTTCGGGGAAAATGAAGGCAACGCCACGTTTTTATTTTTCATGGTTTTTCAAAGATACATTTCGCAGAAAACATGCTCAGGTCTTATGAGTCAGTTCGGTTGCGATAGCCATATCAGTGCTTCATTCGTACAGACAGACATTTAGTAAATTGAAGAAATAGCAGTTTTTTCAGGTAAGCGTAACCGTCACTGGACACAAACTAAGGAATTGATCTACCGTGATTCATACTTACTGAAACCTGCACCGGGTCCAACGAGTAATCATAGGAACTCTGCTGAATTTTTGTAATAGTGAACTTTTGAGTAAGCATGAACGTTGCTATAAAATAGATTAAGGGATAAATTTAGCAACAATTTACCTTGTAAATTGACCTTCGACCTAAACTTTTTGAGGGAGAATTTTAAAAATGTAACTTACTGAAGACCCGCTCTTCTGTCCCATTAGTATCAATAGACAACAATTTGGCTATTCCTGAGGTTTGTAATGACAGATGAAT